>PISX010000564.1:0-264988 GCA_004024625.1 Mellivora capensis
TATTGTAGACATTGCTGCTATAAACATTCGGGTGCACCTCTTCTTTATACCACGTTCCAGACAGGGTGCTGAGAGAGAGACTGAACCCAGGGAGAGAATGCAAACCCTTCAACAGTATAAAGCAAAGGGGCTCAAGTTTATACAACAGCCCACAAATATTTTTCAAAACAAGGCAGAGGGATCTGACAGCCAACTCAGCAGACACACCCACCAAATACCAACAGTTAGCAAAGATGATTTGTTCAATGTCTAAATAGTCGAGATATCTAATAGTCAATTTATCTAATAGTTATTAAGACACGAAATATCTGAAGTGGATGGCTTTAACTCCAGGTAAATTGTGCCTTAAAAAGTAGATAAAGGAGATGGGACGCCTGGGTGGCTCAGTTGGTTAAGCGGCTGCCTTCAGCACAGGTCATGATCCCAGCATCCTGGGATCGGAGTCCCACATCGGGCTCCTTGCTCGGCAGGGAGCCTGCTTCTCCCTCTGCCTCTGCCTGCCACTCTGCCTGTGCTCGCTCACTCTCTCTCCCTCTCTAACAAATAAATAAATAAAATCTTTAAAAAAAAAAAAAAGTAGATAAAGGAGAAAAATACTCTAATATGTACAGAGAAATTGATCATTTTAAATCGTTCTTTCCTCTAAGCAGACTCCCTCCTGAGCAGAGAGCCCAATGCAGCCAAAGGCAGACACTTGACTGACTAAGCCATCCAGGTGCCCCTCGTTATTCCCATTTTAAAGATGGGAAAGCATTCAGAAGGTTAAGTGATGGGTCTGTACAAAATCCTAAAGCTAGGAAATCATACTTCTGGTCAATACAATCCAGGCTTTCTTTCCTATAGTGATTTTTCCCCCCCAATACATCCATGGAGTTTCCAATAAAATTATCTGCTTTGGACTCCCCACCAATTTTGTTTAATCACATTTACTTCTCTGCCTTTCCTACCTTATTATTTCATTTGTCTTTTATATTCAGGTGGAAGCTAGAATTAGGAACAAGAAAATCTTGTGACTTGCTAGAGGGTTATTAAAATTTATTGATTCAGTTTTTTTTTTTTTTAAGTACATACCACATGGAGTACTACTTAGTGTGGAGGAGAGGGGATTTTAATAATAATGTGACAACTATAAATATTGAGAACTCCCAGCTTAATGAAAACCAAAGATGGTTTTGGGAAACAAGCATCAGCTCAACTGAGTAATAGTCCAGATGTTATGTTCTTAAACTGCAAAAAGAATAAGGAATACAATTTTCTTTTTTTTTTTTTTTTAAGAACTTTAAGTGGGGGGAAATGCTAAAAAGGAGGTATAGAACATGATACCTACTTCCCCAGCTCAGAAGTCTGTTTGGTCCACTCCATTCTAGTCTACAGTGGCACTGGGAGGTCCAGCAAATCACTGGAATGAATGACCTCCACTGAAACGGAGGTCAACTCCTGCCTGAGAATACAGTATGACCCACGGCTCAATGCTCTGTGAAGCTGAGGCCTCTGCAGCCTCTTTGTTCTCTCCCTCTCCGCTGCAGGTCCACCTGCATTGCTCAGAACCACCAGGAAATCACAGGGTCAGAGGGTGAGGAGAACTATTTACTGCACTTGGAGAGTCATTGGCTTCCTTCTTGGCCCCAGAAGGCCAGGAGAAAAAGGCAAGGGCTGTTTATATTTGCAGAGGGCTGAGAGTGTGAATGAGGGAGGCTCTGCCCTGTGGGTCAAATACAGGGCTGCGTTTGGAGGGGAGAGAGTCTGCTCTGGCCTCTTGGTCACTGCTAAACCTCATCACCCAATCTCTGCCCTGCTGTCTACATATCTTCTTCTAGCTGAGGAGAGGAGACAACAGCTTTAACAAAACTTTTAGCTACAGCAGCTGCTAAAGCGGCCCAAGTTGGAGCACCCACATGGGACATTTCACAACAGACCAAGTCTAACAAATGTTCTCCTAGTGCTGGTAAGCAGACACATGTGACCTTCACCAGTGGCCCTGACCAGCTACCATTCTGGCTTGTAAACCAGCACACACAGTGCATATGCTACCACATGCTAAAACCAGGTGCTTCCTAAAATGATTCTCATCATGTAATATTTAATAACAAAGGAGTGCAAGGCATAATACCCAAACAGAAAAGGGTCCTAACAAAAATGTCAGCTAGTAATTCCCAATTTTATAGGAAAAACACTCGCAGAGAATTAACTGCTAAGGTTTATATCAATTCAGGCTGTTTTATGGAAAACGCCAAAAGGCAAGAAAAGTTCTGACTGAAAGAGAGGAGACAGTTGTTCCAAGCCGAAGGTGAGGAACTTGGCTGAGACATATAAAATGTGGCCAACAGCCCACATACATGACTGGAAAATAAGGTTAAAGAAGAGAGGACAAGAAAAATGAAATGAGAAGGGAAGTTTTAATTTCTTATTTTTTTCCATCTTAAAAGGAAAAAAAATAACCCCAATTTAAGTACTGGCCCAGAGGGAGAAGACAACTATCTCAGAACACATACACAAAGATGACAGATTGAACACACGATACCAACTTTTACTCCTTCCCCAAACTCCGACAATATGACAGTCAAGATTTTTAAGGCATAAACCTACAAAGATGGGAAGAAAAAGAAAGGGGATAGGATAATATTCACAGAAGTTTGGAAGTTAGGAGACAAATTGGCAAGTGGTAAAGGATTCGACATAATATATCCAGAAGCTGAATTCTAAAGTGGCTGTGAAAAAAAGCCAAAAATCAAGCCCAGGTAGACCAAATAACCCTCCCTAAAGACTCAGGAATCTGTGGTGCCCGAGGAGGTTGAGAATGAGGCAGGGGAAGGTTTTAAAATAAGAACTGGTTAAAAGTGTGTATCAGTGGTCCAATTCCAAGACCCTGTGTGACAGGTGGAATTCTGAGATGGGCAGCATGATGTCCTCCCGCTAATACACTCTGACCTCCTCCATGTGAGCATGGACAGAAGCTGTGACTTGCTTCTCCCTAACAGAGTAAGGCAAAGCTGATTGGACACCACTCTTGGATCAGGTTATGTTTTCTGTAAATTGTTATTATATAAGACTCAGTCTTAACTGACAAGAGAAAGACTGTCCTGCTGGCCCTGAAGGAGGAGCAAGCTGCTATGATGTCAACTGCCCGAAGAGAGGGCTAGAGAACTGCTGTGGCCTCTGGGAGCAACTGACTTCAGTCCCATGGCTGCAAGGAAGTAAACTCTACGTCACAACTGCATAAGCTTGGAAGCAAACCCTGAGCAACAGATGAGCACACAGGCTAGCGAGCTGATTCCTTGACCGTAGCCTAAAAAACCCTGAATAGAGGTCTAAGCTGTGCCCCAACTCCCGGCCCATGTGAACTGTACATACTAACATGTATGTACTGTTTTGAACTGCTAAAGTTGTGGTAGTCTGTTACACAGTAATAGAAATCCTGCCTGACTGGGGCTTATTTTCTGGAGAGGTTTAAAACTGAGGGTCTCTGAACCAGGGGACATTAATATGGATGAGGGCAGAAGTGCTGTACTGACAATGAGCTTATGCATGGCCAACAATAAGATCCCCAGTTTTCTTTCTCAGCTCCCAGAACAAAGATTGGCCTTTACCCTCCAGGCGGTCTCCTTTGGGGGATGTTAACAGCCTAGAGGAAAAGTCTCCCTAACTAAGTTAACAGATAACCAAGGAACATGGTTCTTCTCTAAAATGGCAAACGAAGATCGAAACAAACTAGAAGACAAATAGACAAAACAGAATTTAGAAAGAAAATTTCAAAATAAGTGAAATTACTAATATTCAGAGAGATAGAAGATATTGCACCGATGAAACAAGGATATGGGTAAAACAAAACAGTATTCAGAAAAGAAAAAGGAGGGTAGGGATCAGGTGCTGATAATGGGCGAAGGCAGTCAAATGGTACAAACTTCCAGTTATAAGATACTAAGTTCTGGGAATATAATATATAGTATAGTTAACAATACTGTATCATATACTTGAAAGGTGCTATCAGGTAGATCGTAAAAGTTCATATCACAAGAAAAAAAAACTGAAACAATGGAGGTGATGGGTGTTAGCTAAATTTACTGTGGTAAAATCATTATGTAATATATACATATATCAAATCACTATGTTCTACACCCTAAACTAATACAATGTTATATCTCAATAAAGTGGGGGCAGGGAGAAAAGAAAGAAGGGCTTTCAGAAACTAAAAATGAAAGCAAACATACTTCAACATAATAAAGGCCACGTGTAACAAACCCACAGCTGACATTCAATGGTCAAAAACTGAAAGATTTCCCTCTAAGATCAGAACAAGACGAGGATGTCTGCTCTCACCATTTTTATTCAACATAGTACTAAAAGTCCCAGCCACAGAAATCAGATAAGAAAAAGAAACAAAAGGCATCCAATTGATAAGAAGTAGTAAAATTGTTGACTATCTGCAGATGACATGATCCTATATACAGAAAACCCTAAGGACTCCACCAAAAAACTATCAGAATAAATGAATTTAGTAAAGCTGCAGGATACAGACTATACTGAAATCTGTTGCATTTCTATACACTAATAATGAAGTAGCAGAAAAAGATCTTACGAAAACAATCCCACTTAGAATTGCACCAAAAATCATAAAGTATCTAGGAATAAATTTAATCAAGGAGGTGAAAGACCTATACTCTGAAAGATACTGATGGAAGAACTTGAAGATGATATCAACAGAAAAACAAACCATGCCCCTAGACTGGAGGAATACTCTTAAAATGCCCATACTACCCAAAGCAATCTACAGATTTGATGCAATCCCCACCAAAATACCAAGAGTATTGGGGTGCCTGGGTGGCTCAGTGGGTTAAAACCTCTGCCTTCGGCTCAGGTCATGATCCCAGGGTCCTGGGAATGAGCCCCACATGGGGGCGGGGGAGGGTTCCTGTTCGGCAGGGAGTCTGCTTCCTCCTCTCTCTCTCTCTGCCTGCCTCTCTGCCTACTTGTGATCGCTGTCTAATAAGTAAAATCTTAAAAAAAAATACCAAGAGTATTTTTCACAGAACTAGAACAATCCATCCTAAAATTCATATGGAACCACAAAGACCGTGAACAACGAAAGCAATTTTGAGAAAGAACAAAGCTGGAGGTATTACTGTCCCAGATTTCAAATTATACTTCAAAGTTATAGTAATAAAAGCAGTACGGTACAGGGACAAAAACAGACATACAGATCAATGGAACAGAATAGAGAATCAGAATAAACTCACAATTATATGGTGAATTAATCTATAACAAAGGAAGCAAGAATATACACAATGGGGGAAGGACAGTCTCTGCAACAAATGGTGTTGGGAAAACTGGACAGTTATATGCAAAAGAATGAAACTAGACCACTTTCTACACCATGTACAAAAATAAATTCAAGACGGATTTAAGACTTAAATATAAGATCAGAAACCAGAAAACTCCTAAAAGAAAACACAGCCAGTAATCTCTTGGACGTGGGCCTTTGCAGCGTTTTTCTGGACAGGTCTCTTCTGGCAAAGGAAACAAAAGCAAAAATAAACCAGAGACAAACCAAAATACAAAGCTTCTGTACAGGAAAGGAAACTATCAAAAAATGAAAAGGCAACATGGATGGACTTAGAGGGGATTACACTAAATAAGTCAGACTGAGAAAGATAATGACACTATGATTTTACTTATATGTGAAATCTCTAAAAACAAAGCCAACGAGTGAACAAACAAAAACCAGAAACAGACTCCTAGATAAAGGGGGGGGAAAAAAACCCAAATCTTAACAACTGATAGTTGCCAGAAAGAATGGTAGTGGAGGACGGGCAAAATAAGCAAAGGGGATTAAAAGGTACAAACTTCCAGTTATAAAACAAGTAAGTCACAGGGGTAAAAATGTAGTAAAAGGAATATATTCAGTAATATTTTATTATCTTTGCATGGTGACAAATGGTAACTACACCTACAATGGTGAGCACTGCATAATATATAGAATTGTGGAATCACCATGTTCTACACCTTCAGTTGACATAACATGGTATCAATAATAGCTCAATTAAACACATACACACAATGAACCAAAAATTTTTAAAAATATAATGAAGGATAGTTATAATCTCCCAAAAAAGGAAGAAAGAAGGCTAAAAAAAAGAGAGAGAGAGAGAGAGAGAGAGAGAGAAAACATACATTTTTTGGTACACATGTGTCTTCTGCAGGAATGTAGTTGGAAATGGAAAGACTAAATGAGAATAAATCAGAGGACCTTAAATGCCTACCAAACCATTTAGATTTTAACAGCTTTGCACCTACAGGAGTGAAGTGAAAAAACAGTCACTGTTTTAAGAAGTAGAAAACTCTAAATACTGAAAACAACAACCTATTCAGAAATAGGAAGCTACAAATTCAATCTTCAATGAATGAAGCAGAGAGCCTAACTGGGAGACTACAGAAATCTAACAACCTGGATTAGAGCAGTGACAGTGAGAACAAAATTATCTGGGGGGAAATCCTAAGAACTTCACTGTGACAATCCCTAAGAGCTATCAATAAACGAAATCCTCTAACTATATCAATACATACATGCCTACATCCAATTCCCACTGAACAGGAAGAAACCCCAAGGGTCTCTGCAGGGCTTGCCCAGTCTCCTGGCAGCATTGCTAACCAGATATCCCAAACACTACCATGCAGCATTTAGTTAAGTCATCATTTGCTAAATAAACAAAATTTGAGTTTATGTGTATGATCTTGCATGTTCAATACGGTATTAACATTTCAGAATCCTGATTTTAGTTCAGAAAATATTTATCATTAGTTATATGCTTAACTGATGCTTGCTGTTTTATGTAGTAAAAAATACAGCATACATGCTATTTTAGACACCGTCTAGGTTTCTTCCAAAAAGTTAAAAAATACCAGGTTTAATATTCTTTTAAAAACACCCTTTAAATGGCTTTATTTAAATCAGATTTATGCCTTACAGCAAATAAAGATGCAAGTATTTTGGAAGGAAACACATCTCATCAGTCTATCTGGCAACTTGGTTGGGTTGTGTTTCTTTTAAAAAGAACCAGGGCTCACAGTTTATAAAGACTCATGAACAGGCACATTCAACACACATAAGCAAGAGGTAAAAGGAATTCCAACATAAACTCAGGCTAGCCTCTAAAATCCAGCAGGTTTTTAACCACTAATGATACCTCTAGCAGAATTTAGTTAACCAAAAGCATTGTCCATATTTAGCCATTGTGAACGTGCGCTACGGTAACAATGAGCGCCACACAGAGCCACAGGGAGGCACACCAACTAAGACACTGCTAGAGCGGTAAGACAAAATCCGAGCAGTCAAGAGTTGTTTCGCAAGACAGCAAAGTTTGCGAGGTGCCCTCGACAGCCTAGGAGGAGGAGCAGCTGCGACAGCAGTCCCAACCCCACAGAAACCCGATCGATCGCAGGACGGAACGTCTGTGTGTACCCAGCCGCGGTGAGAGCGCTCGGCGGCCAGGAGCAGACAGCTGCGGGAGCGGGCAGGCTGACGAAGGAATGAGCCTCTGAGTTCCAGTCTGGTAGAGCAAAATGCCTTTGTCCTTCAGCAATAACCATGTTAATCAGAGCCATCCTTCACGTCCAGAGACCCTTACACATTCGCTTCGTGCAAAATGTACATGCAACACGGTTTTGGAGAAGAGCTGCCTCCTCAAAGGGAAGGAAAGGAACATTTTAGTGGCTCTGGCAGTTGGGGTTGCTAGACATGGAACTGAGATTGTAAGATAAATTTTAATGTGTTTTATGATAATACAATAAACCAATTAAAAAAGTATCCATTTAGACCGTATTTGTTCAGTATTATGCTATGGAGAAAATTCGTACAAGCTGGGGCGCCTGGGTGGCTCAGTGGGTTAAAGCCTTTGCTTTCGGCTCGGGTCATGATCCCAGGGTCCTGGGATCGAGCCCCCATCGGGCTCTCTGCTCCGCGGGGGGCCTGCTTCCTCCTCTCTCTCCCTGCCTGCCTCTCTGCCTACTTGTAATCTCTGTCAAATAAATAAATGAAATCTTTAAAAAAAAAAAAAATTCATACAAGAGTCACAAAAATGTCTGCTGTCTATTCTCATAAAACTCCCAGCTAAGAGGAGGGTCAACAACAAATTATTAAAACACAAAGTAGACTATTAGAAGATGGATAAAAGGGAATGGAGTAAATGTGAACTCAAGTGCAGGTGGCTTAGGAATGGGCCAATATAAACACACAGGCAATTCTCTCTTTCCTTCCCTCTCACACATGCACGCAAACATGCTGGCTTTCCACCATAAGAGCTCCTGTTTTTTCACTTGTGAGGTGAAGTGGGAAAAAAGAGGACAAGTATTTAGAACAAATTTCCCAAAATGAACAGTCTTAGTGATGTAGGTCAGTGATTCTTACACATATTTCTAAGACAAACTTTTCACCAAAAGGTAAAGAATAAAGGAAAAAGGATGAAGTTTTTGTTTTTCATAAATTTTATTTAAAATAAAGTTCTGTCCATTCCGATATCCAGTTCTATTTTGTGATAAAATTATCTTCCATCTTGTGAAATGTTGAGGACAATAGATGGTAATTTTGTTATCAATGTCCTTGCAAGACAAAATAGAATTAGCAACCATCTATCAGCCCCTTGTGAGTTGAAATTTCCTATTTAGTACTGTAGTAACAGCCTTTGCCTGTAACCCTGGGTAGTTGGTATCTGCCATAGCAATTTTTTTTAAGAGATTTTATTTATTTGAAAGAGAAAGTGCACAAATAGGAGGAGTGGTAGACAGGGAGAGGGAGAAGCAGACTCCCCGAAGAGCAGGGAACCCCATGTAGGGCTCGATCCCAGGATCCTGGGATCATGACCAGAGCCGAAGACGCCCAATGGACTGAGCCACCCAGGTGCCCCTGCCACTGCAATTTAAACAGCAAAAAGGACTGGTCCCAAGCCTGGGGCTCAACTCGCCCAGCACCTTTCAAGTGTCCTCAGGATTCCAGCTCTCCAGTGGCCCTAGGTTAAGGCCACCGCCTGCCACCCCCCCTGCAGCCCAGTGGCACCTCTATCACTCAGACTCCTCCCGGAGAACCGCACACACAATAGCAGCCACTTCCATGTGCACAAAAGGTTCACAAATAGCTCCCAAATCACAAGGAAGTCCTGCCTGTCAGCAGGCTGACACACACTGATTAGAGTCCCTCAAGTGGCAGGTGAAGGGAAAGCTCTTTGTGCCAAAACTATTTCCTAAATAAATTTGCTGTTATTCTGTCTATGCTGGTATACATCTCTAGTTTGACAGGCAACCAAAAAGATACAGGCCTTGGAAAGAACATCCTAAATCACTAAATGTGTTATTTTATAAGGACTTCTCACTTATCTTGGTATCCCTTGCTCCCTCAAACTTCGATTCTCCCACATGAAAATTCCTATCTTCAACTCCCTATTTCTTCTCTTCCCTCTTCATTTCAGAAGTATATGTGCATCTTTCCAAGACAAACATGTGGTCTATCAAATTCCTCTTCCTTGGGTGCCTGGGTGGCTCAGTGGGTTAAAGCCTCTGCCTTCGGCTCAGGTCGTGATCCCAGGGTCCTGGGATCAAGTCCCGCCTCGGGCTCCCTGCTCAGCGGGGAGCCTGCTTCCCCCCCTCTCTCTTTGCCTGCCTCTCTGCCTACTTATGATCTCTCTGTCAAAATAAATAAATAAAATCTAAAAAAAAAAGATAAAAAAGATTCCTCTTCCTTTATCACTGAATCCAACACTTCATTACAAAAAGTTCAAACTCTTCCATGCAAAAAGAGAAACACAACATTAAAATTTAAAAATAAGTAAAATCTTAAAAAAATAAAAGTATTATAAAAAAAAAAGAGAGAGAAACACAACTAAATAAAGCCTACTCCTAAGTATACTCCTAAATACCCCTTACTCCCCACCCTCCCTTCAAGCTACGGGTCTAGCTTTCCCTGGCCCTTTAGTGGCAACTTCCTGCTTCCACCATGCATACCCTTCCACCTAAGATTCAATCCTGCTTTACCTCAATATTCCAGTCAACTGTTCTCTTAAATGTACCAATGACTTTCCAATCTCAAAATCAAACAGCATTTCTGACTTTCTTCATCAGCTTTTTGGTCAAGAACTTATCAACCCTGCCTTCTTGAAAACTTTCTTGCCAATCACGACATTACTTTTCTGATTCTCAGCTTAATTCTCCTCTTACCTCTGATCTCCCCTCTGCCCTTTCTAAAGCCTTTCCCTGTTAATATGTCAAAGCACAGGGGGCAAACCCCAAGGAGCTCCCCTTGCGATGGTATAAAGAGTGATGCATTTCATTGGAGGGTTTGGAGGTCCAGAGTGGACTTAATGGGCATTCATGGAAGGAGAAAGTAGAAGACAAAATCAGAATCTGATACAAATTCAGTAACTCTGAGCATTGACTTAACAGATATTGGGCCTCAACAACACACTAGAAAAATAATGTCTACTACAAAGCAATGACTTTCAAACCATACCTCCAGATGGGGGAAGAAAGTTTTGATATTTTAAATGCTTAATTTCCTTGAAATCTGTTCTAAGAAAGGGTTACAGTGCTTTCAAAAACCTTTAAAAGTACACTTCATAGTAAGATACAACACACAAGGGACGCCTGGGTAGCTCAGTTGGTTAAGCGGCTGCCTTCGCCTCAGGTCATGATCCCAGTGTCCTGGGATCGAGTCCCACATCGGGCTCCTTGCTCGGCAGGGAGCCTGCTTCTCCCTCTGTCTCTGCCTGCCACTCTGTCTGCCTGTGCTCGCTCTCTGCCTCTCTCTCTCTCTGACAAATAAATAAAATCTTAAAAAAAATAAAAATTAAAAAAAAAAAAAACAACAACACACGAGGAACTTGAAAATAAGAACAGCATACAAATTCCAATTCAACCCTCAGTTTCTTATCTGGCAAGTGTGGCCAATGATATCCTACATACCACCTCACTGAACTAAACTGAGAAAAAGTAAAGGAAGTACTATAAAGTGGCTTTGAACCCTACAGCACTATTTAAATCTACACAATTATTTTAAAAGCAGTAAGTGCTAAAATTTCCCTAGAAACAATGACTACTTGAGTATTAATAATGGCTATCACAAAAATCTAAAGCTACATTTTGGCTTTCCAATAATTAACTTATCTTTTCATTTTAAAGGTCAAAATTAATATGGTAAAATTCCACACAGCTAACAAAAGTATTATACTGAAATCAAATAATACAAATGTTAACATCATATTATTAAGGTATGTACTGATTAAATAAAATTTAAAAACATACACTTGCAAGAATGGTGGAAATGCTTCCTAAAGACCGCAAATGTTGGGGCGCCTGGATGGCTCAGTGGGTTAAGCCTCTGCCTTCGGCTCAGGTCATGATCTTAGGGTTCTGGGATCTAACCCCACAGGGGCTCTCTGCTCAGCAGGGGGCCTGCTTTCTCCTCCTTCCCCTCTGCCTGCCTCTCTGCCTACTTGTGATCTCTCTCTGTTAAATAAATAAAATCTTTAAAAAAGAAAAGAGACGTTTTAGAGACCTACCTTTTTAAACCCAGAGTTTGCTTTAAGCATGTTTTAATTTCACCACTACACAGTGAACTCTGTATTTCTACATTAGATACATACCTGAAATAATTACCCTGTGCATCTTTAAGTTGAAAAAATATTCCTCATTTTTAATTTCAAAACTATAATCTCACAAAGTAATTACTCTAAAGTAATAAAAAATTATACCTGAAATTATAAAATATATAAAAATTTATAGCTGAAAATTCTAAGAATTCAGAGAACCACCTGCTCTCATAATTAAATGTGAAGCGTCTATCGTACATTTAACTCTCCCATAAAATACTATCAAGAAGTTGGTCACATGAGTAATTAATCCATATATTCATTAAAAGCAGACATTTAAAGATTAACTTCTCACTAATTCTCATTTAACCATAGGATTTAAATTCAGTATTTCATGAAAGCAGTATCACGATCCTAGGTATTTAACAGAACCTCCTAGCTTTTGTAAAGGCCAAAGGTGCGGCTTCCTCCCACAGCACACACATAAAAATTATTATTCCTTTACTACCTATTAAGGAAACAGATCCTAATTTAAATTCCTACATATAGACTTTTTTTGAAAAGATTAATAGCTAATTAGTTAGGACCTATTCAGTTACAAGCGAAGATATCTAACTTAAATGACCCTGAGCCAAAAGAATAATTTATTGGCCCACATAATTTAAAACACTAAGGGAGGGAGGGAGCACCTGTGTGGCTCAGTCAGTTGGGCATCTGCCCTTGGCTCAGGTCATGGTCCCCGAGTCCAGGATTGAGCCCTGCATCAGGCTCCCTGCTCAACAGGGAGTCTGCTTCTCCTTCTACTCCTCCCCCGACTTGTGCAATCACGCACACTCTCTCTTTCTCTCTCTAATAAATAAAAAAAATAAAACACCAAGGGAGGGCCCAAAGGGATACAGTCATTAAGAGCTCATGACCTCAACTATGTTTTCAGACAGGCTCTCCACACGTGGCGGCTTGGAAAAGTAGACATCAGAAGTTTAAGACTCACACCCAACTCACAGCTACCTCAGGAAAAGGGATAACCTTTTTAAGGAGCCCTCCCCAATACTTTTGCCACAGCTTCTATCAGTTCAGATTAGGTCACATACCCCACTCTGAAATAATCACTGTTCTTAGAAGAATGCAGAGCTCTGGTAGGCTGGCTTGAGTCATGTACCACTTCTGGGGGTCAGGAGAGACTCTTGATGGAATGAAAAGGGTTATTATAAAATGAGGGGTGGTGGTACCCTAAAGGAATGTTAGATGAATAACATCTACGTCAGTCATGAGGGTGTGCTCCCCAAAAAATACCACCAGGGTGTTTTGAGGAGCAGTGGCAGACTATCAAATGCAAAAATCGTACAAAGCAGGGCTTTTGGATTACATGTAGTTATTCTCACCAATTTACTCATTTTCAAAAAACAAGTAATTAGTGACAAATGCCTCCTTTTTCCTGCCAACTTTCCTAAATGCATTTAATCTTAAAAGCTGAATTATGAAGACAAATGTATAACAAACTAAAACTTAATAGTTAAAAGCGTAAAGGCACCTGGGTGGCTCAGTGGATTAAAGCCTCTGCCTTCGGCTCAAGTCATGATCCCAGGGTCTTGGGATCGAGCCCTGCATCGGGCTCTCTGCTCAGCGGGGAGCCTGCTTCTCCCTCTCCGCCTACTTGTGATCTCTGTCAAGATTTTTTAAAAAATCTTTAAATAAAATCTGAAGATTTTAAATAAAATCTTAAAAAAAAAAAAGTTAAAACCATAAAACTTCAAGAAGAAAGCATAGGAGAAAATCTTTATAATCCTGGGTAGGCAAAAAATTCCTGGAACACAAAAGTATGACTTATACAAGAAAAAAAAAAACCCAACAAACTGGACTTAAAAAAATTTAAAAGTTTGGCTCTTAAAAAGACACTAGTGAAAAACCCACACCTAACATCATACTTAATGGTGAAAGACTGAGTGCTTTTGCTCAAGATCAAGACAAACACATCCACTGTCCCTATTCAATACTGTACTAGAAATTCTAGCCAGTGCAACTAGGTAAGAAAAAGAATTAAAACTATATTTAGATAGATAACATGATCTTGTACAGAGAAAATCCTAAGGAATCCACTAAAAAGCTATTAGACTAACAGACAAGCTGAGTAAGGTTGTAGGGTACAAAAATCAACATATAAAAGTTGACTGTATTTCTATATAGTTTACCAATGAATAATGGCAAAATAAAAAAATTTTAAAGATTTTATTAATTTATTTGACAGAGACACAGCAAGAGAGGGAATACAAGCAGGGGGAGTGGGAGAGGGAGAAGCAGGCCTCCTGCTGAGTAGGAAGCTGATGTGGGGCTCAATCCCAGGACCCTAGGATCATGACCTGAGCCAAAGGCAGACACTTAACAACTGAGCCACCCAGGGGCTCCTAAAATAAAAAATTTTAATTCCATTTATAATACCATCAAAAAGAATAAATTTAGGGGCACCTGGGTGGCTCAGTGGGTTAAGCCTCTTCCTTCGGCTCAGGTCACGGTCTCAGTGTCCTGAGATCGAGCCCCGCATCAGGCTCTCTGCTCAGCAGGGAGCCTACTTCCCCCTCTCCCTCTGCCTGCCTCTCTGCCTACTTGTGATTCTCTCTGTCAAATAAGTAAATAAATAAAATCCTTTAAAAAAAAAAAGAATAAACTTAATAGAAGAAGTACAAAATATATATACTGGAAACTACAAAACATTACTGCAAGAAATTAAGTAAGACCTAAATAAATTGAAATGACATCTTATGTTGACAGATGGAAATCTAGCATTAAGATAGAAATAGTTCCCGAATTATTCTACAGATTCAATGCAATCTGGGCGCCGGGGTGGCTCAGTTGTTAAGCGTCTGCCTTTGGCTCAGGTAATGATCCCAGGGTCCTGGGATCGAGCCCTACATTGGGTTCCCTGCTTGGTGGGAAGCCTGCTTCTCCCTCTCCCACTCCCCCTGCTTGTGTTCCCTCTCTCACTGTGTCTTTCTCTGTCAAATAAATAAATAAAATCTTAAAAAAAAAAAAATTCCAGCTATATTTTATTTTTTTTTTACAGAAATTGATGAACAGATGCTAAAATTCACATGAAGATGCAAGGGATCCAGAATTGCCAAAATAATCTCAAAAAAGAATAAGGTTAAAGACTCACATCTCTCAATTTCAAAACTTACTACAAAGCTACAGACACTATGGCAGTATGGTACTGGCCAAAGGCTAGACATAGAGGTCAGCAGGACAGAACTAGGAGTCTAGAAATAAACCCTCACATTCAGGGTAAACTGATTTTAGACAAGGCTGCCAAGACAACTCAACGGGAAAAGAACAGTCTTTTTACCAAATGGTGCTGGGATAATGGGATAGCCACATGCTAAAGAATGAAGCTGGACCCCTTCCTCACACCATAGATAAAAGAAGTGGGTTAAAGCCACTGCCTTCGGCTCAGGTCCTGATCCCAGGATCCTGGGATTGAGCCCCGCATCGGGCTCTCTGCTCAACGGGGAGCCTGCTTCCTTCTCTCTCTCTCTGCCTGCCTCTCTGCCTACTTGTGATCTTTCTCTCTCTCTGTCAAATAAATAAATTTTAAAAAAATCTTAAAAAAAAAAAAAACTCTTAGAAGAAAACAAAGAAGCAAATATTTGTGACCCTGGGTTAGATAATGGTGTCTCAGCTACAACTCCAAAAGCACATACAAAAGAAAAAATAGATAAATTGGACTTCATTAAAAATCACAAACTTTGGACTGCAAACAACACCATCAAGAAAATGAAAAGACAACCCACAAAATGGAATAAAATATTTGCAAATCATGTATCTGATAAGGAACTTTTATATGGAATATAAAGAACTCTTAAATCTCAGTCATAAAACGACAAAGCAAATTTTCAAATGGGCAAAGGATATAGACTTTTCTCCCAAGAAGATATATGATGGCTAATAAGCACATTTAATAAAAAGGTTTAACATCATTAGCTATTAGAAAAATGCAAATAAAAGCTACAATGCGATACCACTTTGCACCTACTAGCTGGCTATAATAAAACACAGATAATAAGTATTGGCTAGATGGAAATCTAAAATAGTATAGCCACTATGGAAAACAATTCTGCCATTTCCCAAAATGTTAATACAGTTCTCCCCTTTTGGCCTTCCATTTAAATCCTTCCCCCCATCTCCTAATGTCTATAAAATTTTCCCTGACTACATTTTTATTTCTCCTACGTCTGACCTGCCAGGGCTGTTCATGATTGTATCACATATTGATTTGGGCACTTATAATTACTTCTCCTGTTATTTTTCTTGAAGTTGTGTTGTGATTATCTTCCTCTGAGCTCCTTAAGATAAAGACATACTTGGGCAAGAGAACATAATGGGACCAAACATTTATTAAGTACCTGCTTAACTAAATACTTAATATGCATTACCTTAAAACAAGTTTTAAACCCAGAGCCTGAATTTCTTCATGTATAAATCACGATACTCAAGGCCTGTTGTAAAAACACTGGGAAAAGTCCAAGATATCCTAAGTTAAAAAAGGAAGATGTGGAAGAGTGTCTCTAACATATTACCATCTGTGTTTATAAAAAATGGAGGTAGGGGAGGGGAGTACGTGTTTGTGTTTCTTTTTTTAAAAGATTTTATTTTAAAGAGGGGGGCAGAGGAGTAGGAGACGGACAAGCAGACTCCATGCTGAGTGTGACTTAGGGCTTGATCCCACGACCATGAGATCATGACCTGAGCCAAAATCAAGAGTCTAATGCCCAACCAACTGAGCCACACAGGCGCCCCATATGTGTTTCTATAGATAAAATATATCTAAAGTAACTTGCACAGGAAACTGGCAACAGCAACTGACTTTCAGGGTGGAAATGGGAGAACTGTTTCTCTATACCCTTTTCTATTGTTTGAATTGTCTTATCATGTGCATTCATTACCTCCAAACTAAACTTTTTAAAAATTACAATGTATACAATACGCACAAACACATATACAGATGTATGAAATATCTATTTTTTGAAATAGATTTTTAAGATATTAAAACCACAGAGTATTTCTACCCTTTGAGGTAAAAATACACTTCATTTCAGTTGTAATTATCTTACTCATATTTATCACCACCCTTACTTTCAAATTTTGACATCATGTTCTACTGAGGCAGGACATTAATTTACCGGATGTCTTCCTTTCATCTAGGAAGTTAGAAGACTGACCCATGCTTTATTTTAATTAGTACTGTACATGCCTTGTGAACCGAATCATTACGCATACGCATCCTGATTTGCCCAGGATAATCCTGCTTTATGCCTATTGCCCTAACATAATTACCAATGATAATTATATGATCACCTTACTAATGAACCAAAGGGAAAAGAAGTTTATTCTTCTTATAACATCAATCAGGAGAACCATTCCACCAACTTAAGGAAAAAATTAACAAAAAAAATTTTTTTCTGAAGATTTCATTTATTTTTTTGACAGAGAGATCCCAAGCAGGCAGAGAGGTAGTCGGGGCAGGGGGAGGGAGCAGGCTCCCCGCTGACCAGAGAGCCCGTGTGGGGCTAGACCCTAGGACTCTGGGATTATGACCTGAGCCAAAGGCAGAGGCTTAACCACTGAGGCACCCAGGAGCCCCAAAATTACAAAAAACTTTTATAGTAAATTCCTCTTTTGGAAGTATCAATAAGTGTATAACAACATGACTAATGTTTGTTTTTGTTTTTTAGAGAAAAGGAGCTGGCTCATGCATGAAGCAGGGGAGATGCAGGAGGAGGAGGAAGAGAGAGAGAGAGAGAGAAAAAATCTTAAGCAGGCTCCATGCTCAGCACAGAGCCTAATATAGAGTTTGCTCTCAAAACGCTGAGATCAGGACCCAAGCCAAAATCAAGAGTCTGATCCTTAACTGAGCCACCCAGGGACGCCTATCATGACTAACATTTTGACCTTACACAGTATACCTAGTCCCTGTCCTTAGAGTATTTCAAGTTGGTAGATACTTGTTCATTCTGATAAATCATTTTAAAAGAAAACAAACAAACAACAACAACAAAAGAAACAACAACTAGACACATTACTACTGTTATTTTAAATAGGGAAGAAAAAAAATAAAAAGGCTGCTTCTATTTTTCATCTCTTAACAATTCTATCTTGAATGGTATACTTCAGGATACAGTAAATATAATTAAACACTCCAGTTTCCCTTTTCACTATCCATTCTTGAACATGTTTAAGAAACAATTAAGGGCACCTGGGTGGCTCAGTGGGTTGAGCCTCTACCTTCGGCTCGGGTCATGATCTCAGGGTCCTGGGATGGAGTCCCGAATCGGGCTCTCTACTCAGCAGGGAGCCTGCTTGCCTCTCTCTCGCTCTCTCTCTCTCTGCCTGCCTCTCAGTCTACTTGTGATCTCTGTCAAATAAATAAATAAATAAATAATCTTAAAAAAAAAAAAAAAAATTAAAAAAAATCAAATGCAGCATTAGACCATAAGAAATTTATGTAATCATTCCTTCCTAACTTTTAAGAACTACTTTCTCTCATAAGTACTGGAATTTTATTATAAAACAAGAAATTTCCCAAAATAGCAGAGTTTAACAATTAATTTTATTAGATAATCCCAAGCACTGGTTTCCAAACTTCAGTTGACTAAGGAAGGATCCTGGTTTCCAAACTTCAGTTGACTAAGGACCCTTTTGGAGCAGGGTTGGCCAGCTATTACTCACATGGGCCAATCAGGCCCACTGCCTGCTTTGTTCAATAAGGTAAGAATGGCAAATTTTATCATATGGCTTCACTTATTTGCAGAGCATAACAAATAACACGGAGGACATGGGGAGATGGAGAGGAGAAGGGAGTTGAGGGAAATTGGAGGGGGAGATGAACCATGAGAGACCATGGACTCTGAAAAACAACCTGAGGGTTTTGAAGGGGCGGGGGGTAGGAGGTTGGGGGAGCCAGGTGGTGGGTATTATGGAGGGCTCGCATTGCATGGAGCACTGGGTGTGGTGCAAAAATTATGAATTCTGTTACGCTGAAAAGAAAAAAAAAAAAAGAATGGCAAATTTTATTTTTTACTTTGTGACACCAACATCTTATCAGTGCCTATAAATAAAGTTTTATTGGAACACCACCATGTTCCTTCATTTATGTATGGTCTATGCTGCTTTTGTACTATGGGTAGAATTGAATAGTTTAAATACAGACCACAGGGCCTGCAAAGACTAACATATTTACTATTTGGACTTGTACTGAAAAAGTTTGCTAACCCCTGCTCTAGAGGCTTTCAGAAAAGGGTAGATCCATATACTGAAACAATGGGGGAGGGAGAGATGGAGAGAAGATGAATTTTTAACCACCGCTTTTAACCACCACCTGGTACAATTCTGTCATAGATAATATATTTAGAAAAAACTGATCTAGACTATTTCTCTATAGACACTTGTAAAAAGGGGAAATTGTCAGTAGAGGCATCTAATTTCATAGCTGAGTTAAGATGTGAGCAACCTCAAAGAATAGAGAGGCTTCCTTCCTTCTGCCAACACAGTACATACATGGACAACCAACTGAGCCTTCCCTCCTTAAAGGCATGCAGTGCACACTGCCATTTAGTTCCTGAGGTAAAAAGAGGTCCATTAAGCAGAACATTTTAATTTCATGTGATAAATTAATTTCATTTTATCTTAATATTTGCGCTTTTGAAGATAGGTTTACAAAGTCCTTCCTAGCCTACGGGTCACATTTTCTTTTTTACCACCAATCTCCCCCACCAAAAACCACTACTTTAACAGTTTACCTTTCACATGTAAACCTTTAATCTATCTAGAACTTTCCTCACATATATATATATTGGGGTAGGAGTTGTTTTATTTGCCTCCATATGGCGAGTCAGTTTTCCATACACCTATTTATTAAATGCACCATCCTTTCCCCCTCTGTTTTTCTGATACCATGGTAATCATATATTAAAATCCAAAAACACACATGTCTATCTCTCAGCACTCTTCATCTTCTTCATTTGTCTATCTTAGTACCCTATAAGGCCAGGGCAAAAAAAAAACAGGGTACTATTGAGGCACATCTTTATATATCTGGTAATGCAACAACCACTCCCTCCCAACTTATTCTTTTTCTAAGACTGACCTAGCTGTTTCCGAACACATTCTCCATACCTAAATTTAGATTAAGTTTATAGAGCTGCCTCAAAAAATAAAATCCAACTGGAATTTAGACCGGAACTGAATTAAATTTATAATGAAGAATTAATACCCATACACCATAAAATTAACAGATAGTGGTCAGAGAGGGAGAAGACACATGCAAAACCTAGAACAAAGGTTTAATATCTAATGTACCCAAACAGAACTTTGGTAGAAAGAGTAGGCAAATGATTATGATTGGCCAATATACAGAACAGGATACATAAAAATCTAACACGTATAAGACAAGAGACTAACATAAAGTGGTATAATCCACGAAAATGCAAATCACATTATAAAATACCACTTTATATCTACAGAATGATAAAAGCTGAAAATCCGACCATGCCAGGGAGATCCAGGGAAACAAGAACTCTCATGCCCCACAACTAGTAGGCATGCAGAAAAACACAATCATTCTGGAGAAGCATGTGGCACAACTTAAGTAAAAGTGAACTTCAGCAAACTCTGATTCTTCTGCAGTTTGGCTAAATTCTTACAGAGGTTCACAGAAGCATATGTTAGAATGCTCCCCATTGCTCTGCCAGTGGTGGGGGAGAGCTGGAAGCAACTTGGGCTTCTGCAAACAGAATGGAAATGTACCTGGTGGAATTTTAGGTAGCAGTTCAGAGCAACGAAATAGGCCTCTGCAGAGCAACAAGGAGAGATTAAAACATAGTGCTTAGTAAAAAAGCAGGAAACAAAATGAGATAATATCACTTACATGAGTTAAAAATACAAATACACTAAATGCATTGGCAAGAAGACATATTAATAATGTATAGAAACACATTAGAAGGAGTGCACTGCAGGTTAATTGTACTAGAAAATGAGAATAAAATGGAATAAAATAAGAAGGAAAGGAAAAAAAGGCACTTAGTTTATACAAATTCTTGGTTTTTATTTTGTGGTGGAGAAACCACCAACAAACACCAAGCTAGCTACTGTAGCCTGCACCTGGGAGAGACCGCTCCCAACACAACACAACACAACACAAACACACAGCTCTACCACTAAAATTATTTTTACATACACCAGTTTGGCATGTAACAGTAAAAGAGCCCTAAGCATAAGAAAATTATAAATGGTAAAAGAAATATCAAGAAGACATCTTGAACTGGTATAACCACAATGCAGGATAAAGATGGTATCATCTGTATTTTGAATAAAAAGTAGGATACCCATTAAAGAGATAAAGAAACACAAGAAAAGCATTTGGGTGAAGGAACTAGGTTTTAGACAGGTTTGTTTCCGGTGTTTGGTTGAAAACACTGACTCCACAGGGCAGTTGAGGATGGCTATAGATAGATATGAGAGTCATCTGTATTGCCCATTGTTATAAATTTCACATATTTATTAAAAACGACTGTGGCATGGAAGATGGATGCAATGCTAATCATGAACGCTCCAGGGAAAGTGGAAAGATGCTGATTTAAGACAAAATAAACTAACAGGAAGCAAAGGCGAAAGTGACTGTGGAAGGTGAGAGTGGAGAAGGTAGGGAGTAAATCACTATAGCTCTCACTGATTGAAAGTAACCTGGGTGTAACAAAAATTAAATAAATACTTTTGAGTTTAAAATACCATTACAGGGGCAACTGGGTGGCTCAGTGGGTTAAGCCTCTGCCTTCGGCTCAGGTCATGATCTCAGGGTCCTGGGATCGAGCCCCACATCAGGCTCTCTGCTTGACGGGGAGCCTGCCTCCCCCTCTGCCTACTTGTGATCTCTCTCTGTCAAATAAAAAAAATAATAAAATCTTTAAAAAATAATAAAAAATAAATAAACAAACAAACAAACAGATAAATAAATAAATAAAATACCATTACAGTCAGGATCCCTGGGTGGCTCAGTTAAATGTCTGCTTTTGGCTCAGG
This sequence comes from Mellivora capensis, assembly GCA_004024625.1. Lineage (NCBI taxonomy): Eukaryota > Metazoa > Chordata > Mammalia > Carnivora > Mustelidae > Mellivora > Mellivora capensis. The sequence goes on from PISX010000564.1 coordinate 21,636, forward strand.
TCATGACCTTGGGATCCTGGGATAGAGCCCCAGGTCCAATTCCCAGCTGAGCAGGGAGCCTGCTTCTCCCTCTCCCTCTGCCCCTCCCCGTGCTTGCATGAACTCTCTCCCAAATAAATAAATTCTTTAAAAAACAAAGCAAAACAGTATAATCTACCCAATAGCAGTAGGCACCAAAGATTTAAGATAAATTTCTGCGAGCAAACAAGAACTCAGAAAATCTAGAATGTTTTAAGAACAGTGCTCCACAGAGTTGTACAGTGGCCCTCTCATTTAACAGCATGATGCTGGGCACAGTTCAGAATGTCATCAATAAATATTTTAACAGAATTGTCTATCTTGTAACTGTTAGCAAGACTGGTATCAGCCTTATAATTACACAGACCAACGCAAGGTATTACGGTAACCTAACAGCCTCCCCTGTCCCCTTCTTTACCCTTAAGTGATAGATGGCTTTCCAAAAAAGTCAGTTTTAATCTTAGAAATCTGAAGGAAGCTGTCCACAAACTATGCTCTTGACAGAAAAGCAGCTTTATATCATACTATATACTACTATTATATATATAATGCATTATATAGACTATATATAGTATATACATTGATATATTGTAACATTAAATAACATACAGTATTGTATTTATGTATATATTTTTATATAAAAAGCATATAAACTATATAATAATAGCACATGGTAAACTTTATGGTACTTATATCATAACTATAGTATTATAGGGCTCTTATTTAAATAAAATAAGACATTGTTCCTCTTAGAGGTCAAAGTTAGATATCAAGTAAGGAAAAAGTGAACCTCTGAGTAGCTATTCCAGAAGAGTCTAAGTTTTAAATGTCTACTTCATTTAGTGTTCTAAAATGAGGAATTTTCATTGTCTTGAAAAGTATAAAATCGTATGTATAACTTAAAAGATCAAAACTTTTAAAATCTAAAAATACAGTTGTAACTCATGGTAATGAGATTTCATATCACAAAAACTGCTATTAGGTTTTGATTCAGAATTGTATATAAGAACAGACTCAGTTTTATTTCCTCAAGCTCTGAATTCAGTTTATATAACAAAAGGAGGCCTAAAGCATTGCTTACCTATCTTCAGATTAAGGTGAAAGAATTTTGGATATTTAAAGCAGATACAAGATACTGAAATGAAAAGATCTATTCTAAGAACCACCCTAAGACCAAAAATTCCTTCCATGGGCCATGAAACAGTTCAAATCTACCTTCTTACCTGATCCTAACAGAGAGCCTATTAAACCTGAGATTTACCACCCATTTAAATAAGTCAAACTAAAAGTTACACCATATTTACTTTCATCTAGTCGTAATAAATGTTTCAAGGTAAACAAGCAACCACTAGAATAATCACCAGTGTTAACAGCCACTAGAATAATCAAAGTACTAAGTTCTGTGTCAGACTTTTCTTGGAGACTCCTTTTTTTGCCAGAGCCTCCAACAGCAGTTACCCCTCACCACCCACCATCAACCCCTCTCCTACTAGAATTCTAAACTACTACCACCCAAACACACTTCTACAAAACAAAAAGATCTAGGACAATGATATAAAACTGGGACTTGCAGCTGCATGTGGTATTTTCACTCACTAACCCATAGGATTTCAAATTTGTGTCAGAATAGTTCAGCATAACACTGTGTTCAAAAGTAGTCATGTGTTGGGACGCCTGGGTGGCTTGGTTCATTAAGTGTCTGCCTTCGGCTTGGGTCGTGATCCCTGGGTCCTGGGATCGAGCCCCTCATCAGGCTCCCTGCTCCTTTCTCTCCCACTCCCCTTGCTTGTGTTCCCTCTCTCACTATGTCAAATAAATAAATAAAATCTTTAACCGGAAAAAAAAAAAAAAGTAGTCATGTGGTTTTTTTAGTTAATGGTGACTACAAATGTGGCTCCAGAATCCCAAAACTGGATGACATTGGTTTAGAAAAGGCAATTTTTAAAAATAAAAAAGTATAAAAGATGATTTTATGATGTTTACATTTTCTCATTAGATTTAAAATATATTTATATATCCAACAGAAATTTGTAGAAATGTGATCTGTAATAATGTAGCTATCTAAATTCTATTATAATCAACATCTACAATAAATTCTTCTAATGTGGCTTGACCTGTAATTATATTAGAATTAATATGCTCTCAACATACATCTAATCCTAAAAACCAGTATGAGTGGAGGGATTAAAAAATATCAGAAGTCTAAAACAATTAAAAATTCTAATCACAAAGTGTAGCTGATATGGCCAGAAACAGTATCAGTCTCCAAATATCAACATGAATTTCATTTATTTATTTAGATTTTATCCATTTATTTGAGAGAGAGAACACATGCACATGTACAAGCCCGGGGGGCGGGGGGGAGCAGGGGCAGAGGGAGAAGCAGATTCCCCAAGGAGCAGGGAGCCTGACCCAGGGCCCAGTACCAGGTCCCCAGGATCACGACCTGAGCCAAAGGCAGATGCCCAATCAACCAAGCCAACCCACATGCCCCATCAACATGAATCAAATAAAATCTCTTACTCATTATAGCACATAAAATTTTAAGCACAAGCCATTTAAGATGAGTTTAATTCTTCAAATAACTCCTTTCAATCTTTTCAAACAGTTCACCAACATATCTGAAAGTAAATATGATCAGTATAAATGTATAAAAGCTAGAATAACAAACAAGTGCTATTTTCTAATGACTGATTTTTATTTACAAAAAAATGTCATGGGTCTTTTAGTCACTTCAGCTTCTGGCCAAGATGGATAACAGGTACCAAATTTACTCTACCACTTTAAACAATAACAAAAGCCAAAATAAATGAAACAATAGTTTGGAGACAGTGGACATCAAGGGAATTCAGCTCAAGGCAATGATTCTTGAAGAAGAAAAACAAACATAGGAAGGCCTACAATTGCCCTTGCAGTGTAGGGATGGACAGATCGGTATTGCCTTAGTAGAGTAAAAAGTTAGCTTTCATCACAGTTCTGATCACTTCTTTTTTTAAAGATTTTATTTATTGACAGAGAGAGACACAGAGAGAGAGGGAACACAAGCAGGGGGAGTGGGAGAGGGAGAAGGCCACCTGTCAAGCAGGGACCAATGCGGGCCTCGATCCCAGGACCCGGAGCCACCCAGGTGCCCCTGTTCTGATCACTCTTAACAAAACTTAAAAGCAGGTCTCAAAAGGATCAATCTATTTCCAAGTAACTTAAATGCATCTGAACTTAATGGCAAATCTTAGGAATACATTTAAAAATACAAAAATACCCAGCACCCAAAAAGGTTACGATTCACAGTGTATGGTATTCAATAAAAAACTCCCAGATACGGAAAGGAGTTTAAAAAATGTGAGGAGAGGGACACCTGGGTGGCTCACTCAGTTAGGCCTCTGCCTTAGGCTCAGGTCATGATCCCAGGATACTGGGATCAAGTCCCACATCGGGCTTCTCGCTCAGCAGGGAGCTTGCTTCTCTCTTTGCCTGCTTGTGATCTCTCTCTCTGACAAATAAATATAAAATAATTTTTTTTTTAAAATGTGAGGAGAAAAACCAATCAACATTAAAAATTCCAGGAATGATAGAATAAAATAATTTTGGGGGGTGCCTGGGTGGCTCAGTGGGTTAAAACCTCTGCTTTTGGCTAGGGTCGTGATCCCAGGGTCCTGGGATGGAGCCCTGCATCGGGCTCTCTGCTCCGTGGAGAGCCTGCTTCCTCTTCTCTCTCCCTGCCTGCCTCTCTTGCCTACTTGTGATCTCTGTCAAATAAATAAATAAAATCTTTTAAAAATAAAGATTTTATTTATTTATTTGACAGACAGAGATCACAAGTAGGCAAGAGAGGCAGGCAGAGAGAGAGAGAGAAGAGGAAACAGGCCTCCCGCTAAGCAGAGAGCCCGATGCAGGGCTTGATCCCAGGACCCTGGGACCATAACCTGAGCCAAGGGCAGAGGCTTTAACCCACTGAGCCACCCAGGCACCCCGGAGAGAATAAAATTAATGGACAAAGACTGTAAAACTGCTGTTATAACTATTTAGCAAGTTCAAAATGATAGACAAATGCCTGAATGTGTTAGGTGCAGACATGGAAATTATAAAAATACCCAAATCAAACCTTTAAATGAAAAACACAACATCTGAGATGAAAAACACACTGGATGGGATTAACAGTAGTTAGACACTGCAAAAGAAAAGATGAATAAACCTGAAAACACAGCAATAGAAATTACTCAACACACACACACACACACACGCACAAAGACATTGGAAGTAAAGCATCAGAGATCTGTGGAACAACTTCAAACAGCCTAATATACAAAAGGGGAAGGACCTGAGAAAACATGTTAAAACGGTCACCCAGCAAAAATGTTTCAAAAGCAAAGGCAAAATAAAGATTTTTTTCAGGTGTACAAAAACCACAACAATTCATCACCAGCAGAACTGATTGTAGGAAATGTGAAAGATAGTCTCTCAAGTGGAAGATAATGAGATGTATATCTGAAACTATACAAAAGAATAAAGAACACCCAAAATGGTAATACATTTGTGGAAAAGATAAATTTTAATTATATCTTAAATCCCTCTAAAAAATAAGTGTCTAAAGCAAAAACAGTAACAAGGTATTGTAGGGTTTATAACTGGAAGGAAGAAATGTTAAAGGATCCTATACTATAAGAAGGGGCATAATATCACTTGACAGTGTAATATGCTAAAGAGGTATTCTATAAACTCTATACCAACCACTAAAAAACAAAACAAAAAGGTATAGTTACTAACTCAACAAGGCTATGTTGATTAAAAAAAAAAAAAAAAAAAACACCTCAACCCAAAATAAAGTGTGGAAAAATGGAAACGGAATAAACAGATGGAACAAACAGAAAACAAACATTAAGACAGGAGATTCAAATCCAATTACATCAAAAGAAGCATTAAAGGTAAATGGCTCAAACATTCCAGTTTAATGGCAGACTGTCAGACTGGAAAAGACCAAGTCCCAACTATACGCTGCTTAAAAGAAATTCTTATTAAATTTTTAAAAGTTATGTGCCACCTATCACTTATTAAATCACTAATCAATATGAAAATCTTCTCCTGCTGGGACTTAAAACTATCAACTTGTAGAATAGAGCATCGATACCATGGAAAGAAAGGGACATTTTTCAACAGAATGATAAAGATTCTCAATTCTCCAAATTATCAGACTCTGTCTTCTAGTGAAGGTACATACCATATATTACTTCTCTCTATGCCCAAAATTCTTCGAAAGATTTGATAAAAAGGGTGCTTATCAAATAAACCATTCTCACTCAAACAAGTCATCTGCTGCCCTAAGCAAAAAACAAAAAGCCAAAGACTAAACCCAACCAAACACAAACTATGTTCAATGCCTTATAAAATGCAACAAGACAGTTGTGATTTTAACATAACATAAATCTTTGAATTGAAAGGTGGGATCAGCCCACACTAAAAATAAGAATATACATCAAGCTGGACTTGGATGTAGTGGGCAACATTCCCAAAATTTAGTCCCTCCTCACTTCAGAAGAAAGCAAATACATCACTAAATATTTCAACAGCTAAACATATTACTATCTGTGTGACACTAACATCATGGGATGCTTAGAATTTTGAGAGCATTGCTAGTTCTGGTGCTAGGTTTGAAAGAAAACTCCCTGACTTGGCCCCCCAACTCTAAACAGCGTACCTGTTTAGATTCCTTGCTTTTAAATCCTGGCTGCCAAACTTTCTAGCTGTGTAATCATGGACAAGTTACTTTACTTCTTCATGCTTCAACTTCCTCATCTGTAAAATAGTATAATTTTTTTTTTCTGAAGAATGCTTTTTAAAGTAGTTAACAATCATTATGAATTGAGGCCTTACTACAATCAGGGCACTGCTCCAAGTAATTTATATACAATGTATTTTTAAATCCTCAAAACCTATGAGACAAGCATTGTTATCCCATTTCACAGATAAGAAAACTGAAGTACAGATATTTGTGTTCCTCCCAAAATTACATAGCTCAATCTGATTCTAAGACCTGCCATCTTAATCCATATGCTAAATAAGTAACCCCTTTATAGATATTTTTCCCAAAAATTGCATGTCTTTTGCTTTAGAATGCCAACTAATTAATATGAGCTCTATCTTCTTCATTTTGAGTAATCCCAGCAATCTAGCACAAAGAGAACATAAAGCAAATCAATGAAAGTGGGCTCAATGAATGGATTCTGTGTATGATCTTGTCATGTCACTTACTCATGCAGGGGCAGTAATCAGAAGACTGGTGCTCTATCCTCAACCATACCAGTCCTCAGCTGTGCCTTTTTAGGAAAGTCACATCACCTCCCTAGATCTGAGAGTTCTCATTTATAAAATGAAGACTTCTTCATTTTATAATAAGTTTATAAAGAAGATAAACCTAAGTTCCCTTTCAGCTCTAAAATTTCCAAGAAAAGCCAATATTGCTCTTTTGGAGAAAGAAAAAAAGAAATGCCTCTCACCAGAACAGAAATAATTTGCTGTTTTCAGAGTAACATTTAAAGCCCCTTTATTTGTTTAAAATCTCTTGTTCTCCCAGACTAAGAGCTCCAACAAGGCCTGGACCTTGTCTGTCTTGTTTATAGGTATCCCCAGTACAGTTGTGGACACATGGAAGATACCAGATATTTAATGAGTGAAATGCATTATAGGTGAAAACTTGTGAGCAATAAATGAAATGGGAACCTTTTTTTTTTTTTAGGATTTTATTTATTTATTTGTCAGAGAGAGAGAGAGAGAGAGTAAGCAGGGGGAGCAGCAGGCAGAGGGAGAAGCAGGCTCCCTGCTGAGCAAGGAGCCCCATGCTGGACTCAATCCCAGGACCCTGGGATCATGACCTGAGCTGAAGGCAGATGCTTAACCAACTGAGCTACCCAGGTGTCCCAAGAACCTATTTTTTCATGTAGTACCCTAACTCAGTTGTTTCCTAAATTCCATGAATGAATAGCTAATTTTATGACCTGAATACTCATTTTGGATATTGCTATTTAGTTACAAAAACTGTGAATTCACAAGACTTTAAAATGTTTTAGTTCTTGCTGTTTGCATGTATTTCACCTGTGCCTTATACAGTTCTTGTTCCAGAAGACCCATGTAACATAAAAAGTAATCTTCACATCTGTAGTAAAAGCTCAAAAGTTTTTTCTGAGGTATGAATCTAGTAATTCCTACATAACTAGATCATAAAAGCAGCAGCTGAAAAGAGGTTATTAGGAAACAGCTTAAAACTCAGAGGAAACAGATGTTAAACCCTTCCCCCTCTTTCTTCCTAATGCCTGTAAGCATAAAGCTACTACATGTTGGAATGAACTTTCTGTTGAGGATTTCTGTAAATTATACACTGAGCACACTGAAATTTAATGCAGTCTCAATTCACCAGGGTTCTTCAAACAATAATTTATAAATTGAAAAAGCTAAACTTACTTTTACCTGAGCTCTCCCTTAAAAAAAATCTGAAATATGAAAGTTTCTATAATTGAATGACTTTGTTTTAATAATGTATGATTATGGGGCGCCTGGGTGGCTCAGTGGGTTAAAGCCTCTGCCTTCAACTCAGGTCATGATCCCAGGGTCCTGGGATGGAGCCCCGCATCCAGTTCTCTGCTCCACAGGGAGCCTGCTTCCTCCTGTCTCTCTGCCTGCCTCTCTACCTACTTGCAATCTCTATCTGTCAAATAAATAAAATCTTAATAATAATAATAATGTATGATTATGTCATAAAAACAGCAACTGACCAGAGATGCATCAGATGCAAAACATGCATTATTCCCCTGGTTATCTCTGGCTTCTGTATTTTGTTTTAAGGCAGAAGCCTGAGCCTGCCCATAGAGAAGATTCAATGGGGGGGTGGGCTCTGGTATCTGTATTTTTCTAAACTACATGTAACTGAAATAGCAACCAGGGTTGAGAACCACTACACTAAACATAAAATATTTAATAGAAGACTGCTTTAAGTGATTACTTCAAGTAAGTAATTAACTCAATATGCAAAACCTAAAAAAGGTTAACACACTATATAATTAGTCCAGCCCTTTTCAGTTCTTTTTCTAAATTTTATCAATTGGTGCAGTGATTCCTCATACTGACCTGTAGACATTACAGGAAATACCACAAGTCTTAAAATTCAATATAAATTCCTTTTAATTATAAAAAGAAATTTTTAAAAATTCCATTAACTTAATCGAAGGGAAAGGGAATTGTACATCCCTTTTTTAAAGCCTTTAAGAGACTGGGCAGAAATAAAAGTTGATTTAATAAAGGAAACCCAAAACCAACTAGTAACTGTATCTGGCTATTGTCCCCTCCCAAAACTGAGTTTATTATCATATTTAAAGAAATTTTCCCCAAACTGAAATTCCCATTATACAGGTATTTTAATTAAACAACAACAACAACATTTATAGGGGGCGCTGGGTGGCTCATTCAGTTAAGGCATCTGACTTTTGACACTTTGACTCAGGTCATGATCTCAAGGTCATGAGATTGAGCCCTGCGTCAGGCTCAGTGCAATCTGCTTGGAATTCTCTCCCTCTCCCTTACCCCCCTCCCTGCTTGCACACATGTGCATGTGCACTCTCTCTCTAAATAAAATCTAAAAATAAAAAATAATAACATACTTTTTTTAATGGCAAAGATAACTGCACAACTACATAATAATGAGGCTCATAAAGAAAATGCAAAGGCCTTGAACCTATGACATTTCAAAAAATGCACTTCAACCAAGAGTTAACCTGTTAAGTCATCAAAAGGTGAAGCTTCACACTCATGCCTATAATTTTCTTTACAGACAACAAAATTTGCTGAAAATACAATTACCCTCTCTCCAGCTTTGCTAACATTGCCACTTATTCAATATACTTCTCTAATGCATTAAATTAGTATTTACGTAACTACTGCTTAGAGTGGCTTTCAGACCTCATGTAGCTTTCTGAATCACTATTTGTATCTTTCAACCTAACTTTGTATTAATATTCTAAAAATGGGCGAAAACAAATTATCTAAAATAATAAACCAAATTAAATTCATTAATATAGCTGCTCCCAAAGGTGTCTAGGAAACAAATCTTCCCCAATGGGATAGTCTATTAACTTCTAATTTTTTTTTTTTTTAGATTTTATTTATTTATTTGTCAGAGAGAGAGAGAGGGCACACAAGCAGGTAGAGTGGCTAGAGTGGCAGGGAGCGGCAGAGAGAGAAGCAGGCTCCCTGCTGAGCGGAGAGCCTGATGCAGGACTTCATCCCAAGACCCTGGGACCACAACCGAAGCAGAAGGCAGCGGCCCAACCCACTGAGCCACCCAGGTGCCCAAACTTCTCATTTTTTTATATATGACTATCAAATGTTCCACATTCAAGGAAGACATATACCATATACCACTCATTTTTTTAGGTTAGGAACAAGCAGCACAAAACCTGTATTTAAAAAAATACAAAATGATATCTCCATTTTATACTCTGCTGAAAGAGATAGAGGAGTCAGAATAAAAGGAAGTTCTGTGACACAAACAAAGAAATTGAGGGAAAAGGGGAAAAAAGGGGGAAAAAATAAAAGGAGATACGGTACTATACAGTTAAAATTAGTATTTTATATTTTCCCTTCTAGGTTTCCACACCCCAGGAAAAATACAGTCCCTTCTCCCTTGCTAAAAATGCATGTTTTGGTCCAACAGAATATTTGTACCTACGCCATTCCCTGGACAACGATCAGAAAACTGAATTCTATTTTTGTAAGTGTTCCTTCTTCAGGGAAAATTATTCATTTATTCCTTCATTCATTCAGTAAACACTTGAGCAGCTGCCATTTTCCAAGCACTGTGCTAGGTGGCTGGCATGATCCCTATCCTCACAGACCTTCGAGTACTGGAGAAAATCAAATGGCCAATTATTAAAAGCTAAGTGAATAGGTTTCTTCTATTAGAAGCCAATTTCTGTTTTGTTAAATTAGCTATCAACATTAATGTCATTTGGACCCTTTTACTTTATAGTTACCAAGCTAGCTGAAGTCAATCAAACTGTACTAACTTTTGAACTGGCCCCTTATGCAGAAGTTTTAGAATGGTTAAAAAAAAAAAAAGTGGGGGGGCGGCTCCTTTCATTTCTCTCTGGGTATCTGAGGCCATGCTCCTCTAGCCAGGACAGCCAGTAGCAGTTTGCATTATGAAAAAAAAATAAAGCATACTTGTAGAGAAAAGCAGAGATGAGAAAAAGAAGCCCTGGCTTCTGATGTTTCTGGTACCCAGAACATTTTAGTTCTTGAGTTATCAGTCACATACATACTTGGATATCCTTACAATGATCTTTTTATTTCAAGGAGTCAGAATCAGACTTCTGTTACTTGCACATAGAGAGTCTTAATAACAAAAGTGGTATCAGACTGACTCCCCATTCTCCCCAGAGTGAAGTGGCTGAGAGCACAGGCCCTGGAGCCCAGACTGTCGGGGCTCCTCTCCGGGTTCCTCCACTTACTAGCTACCTATATAACCTACGCCTGGATTTCATCATCTGTAAAATGGCAAGAACAATACTCACTAATAGGAATGGTTTAAATTTTAAATCAGTTTTTACATTTTAAGCCCTTAGAATAAAGCCTGACCCACAATAACAGCCTAAAAAGAATTAGCTATTACTGTTTTTGTTGTTCGGTGACCAAGAGCTCTGTGAGGGATCTGGTGCTGTGATCGACTGTGACCATTCGGCTCTACACACTCCCTTCCCCATGACACAGGGACAGAGAGTGCAATGGCAAGGCAACATCATTGGCAGGCAGCGGGGCTCCATATCCAGGTGAATGGGGAAGCCGAATAAGGTAAGAGCACAAGGGAAAGCAGCCGCTAATCCACTGCTCCAAGCATCGCCCTGTTCTCTCTATGAAGAGCTTCCATGCATCCAAAACCCCAAACCTGCCCCCATTCCAGTATTTACTCACACTACTCCTCATTCTGTTCTGTTGGGTTTCTAAACCTAAAGATTTTTTGTATGTTTTTATTTCAAAAGATCTGAGCTTGCCCCAAAAAATTACTGATGGTTATAAACATTACAATTCTTTGTTATTTGTGATTTTTATTTTTGTGTGTAATGGGGACTGGGCAAAGAAGGCTGACTGACATTTGTGAACCCTAAATCTATTTATATGATATGCAATGATCAAGACCCTCTATACCTGTCAATGGTCCTGTGAAGGGGTAAGACAGCTTCAAATAAAGGATTTAGAATAAAATTTGAATATCATCCTGATTGAACTAGGACCAAGTATGGCCCAGAGATTAAGCACATGCATTTAGGAAATAGAGGGTTCTACACCTTGTGTACTGTTGGTGCATATCGGAGCAGCCACTATGGAAAACAGTATGGAGGTTCTTCAAAATATTAAAAATTAAACTACCATATGATCCAGCAATTCCACTTCTGGGTATGTAGTCAAAGAAAACAAAAACACCAATTTGAAGAGATATATGCACCCCCATGTTCACTGCAGCATTATTTACAATGGCCAATACACACAGAGTATTTACCCAAAGAAAATGAAAACACTAACTCAAAAAGGTATCTGTACCCTGTGTTCACTGCAGCGCTATTTATGAAGAGCGAAGATATAGAAACAACCTTTGTTCATCAAAGGACAAAAGGATAAAGAAAATGAAGAGTGTGTGTGTGTGTGTGTGTGTAAACACACAATGAAATATTATTCAACCATAAAAAAGAATGAAATCTGGCCATGGGCAACAACATGGGGTAGATCTTAAGGACATTATACTAAGTGAAATGTCAGAGAAAGACAAATATCATTTGATCTTACTTACATGCAGTATCTTAAAAAAACAAAACAAACAAACAAAAAGCACTCCCTAGTGGTTGCCAGAGGCTGGGACGGGGTTAAAAGGTACAAACTTCACTTATAAAATAAGACAGTAATGTACAACGTGGTGACTCGGTTAATAATACTGTATTATGTAACTGGAAGTTGCTAAGAAAGTAGATCTTAAAAGTTCTAATCACACACACAAAAATTTGTTAACTGTGTGGTGATGAATGTTAACTAGATTTATTGTGGTTATCATTCCACAAAATTCGCAAATACTGCATCATCATGTTATACACCTGAAACTAATGTTATATGTCGACTATATCTCATTTTTTAAAATGTCCTAAGCTTTAAGAGAGCAACCTTCTCATTTGTACAGCAGTTCCACCACCTACCTTGGGGCCAGGCAAAGGGTAGATGTGTATACTGCTTGCTGTTTTTATAACTGAAGGTGTGACATTTCTTTTTTTTTTTTTAAGATTTTATTTATGTATTTATTTATAGGAAGGGGGCAGAGGCAGATGGAGAAGCAGACTCCCCATGGAGCAGGGAGCCTGACGTGGGACTCAATCCAGGACCCTGGGATCATGACCTGAGCCAAAGGCAGACACTTAACCATCCGAGCCACCCAGGCGCCCAAAGTGTGGCATTTCTTATAGGTACTAATTTAATGATTTCCTGTTTTATAAGAAATTAAAAATATTATGTTGTATTCAGAGGGAATGGGCTAAGATATCCTAATAGAAACCTAAAAATTCAGTGGCTTAAAAAGGATCTATGTTTAGGGTGCCTGGGTGGCTCAGTTGGTTAAGCGTCTGCCTTCGGCTCAGGTCATGATCCTGGGGCCCCAGCATAGAGTTCCACACTGGGCTTCCTGCTCAGCAGGGAGTCTGCTGCTCCCTCTGATCCTTCCCTCCTCTCATGTTCTTTCTCTCTCAAATAAATAAATAAAATCTTTAAAAAAAAAAAAAAAAAAAAGGATCAGGACACCTGGGTAGCTCAGTGGGTTAAGCCTCTGCCTTCAGCCCAGGTCATGGTTTCAGGGTCCTGGGATTGAGCCCCACATCAGACTCTGCTCAGCGGGGAGCCTACCTCCCCCTCTCTCTGCCTGCCTCTCTGCCTACTTGTGATCTCTGTCCGTCAAATAAATAAATAAAATTTAAAAATAAATAAATAAATTCACTGAGAAAAAAAAAAAGGTCTATGTTTATTATCAGGAAGAGAGGTGGCTCAGTACAGGGCTGACATTCAGAGATTCTCTGCCAAGGTGGTCCTACAATTCTCATCGTATTGCCTCTACCTCTGGGTTTAAGGTGGCTGTCCACATTATCACAACTTCTCAGCACGGGGGGAAAGGAAAAGGAAAGTCCAGTGTAGGGGTCTTCCTTTTTAAGGAAATGACCTGGAAGTTAAATGCATCACTTATTTTCACATCTTTTTAGCCCAAACTTAGTCATGTGGCAACATCCACTACACAGAGGACTGGGAAACATGTCCATCTCTAGGGTTTCTGTTCTTAAAGGGGTTAAAGCTGGGGACACCCAGAGACTATACACACACACACACAGTTATTGTAAAAATAAAAACTTGAAAAAGTAGTTACTATATTATTCCTATATTATTCCTAGTATATGCTAAGTATACTAACACACACATACACAACTAAAATCTCCAGCATATGGAGATTCAATAATTTATCCATTCTCCTACAAGTAGATGTTTCATTGTAATTTATGCTTTTTGAAAGCTTTCAGGTAATTTTTAAGCAGCCTAACTTACATCTTTTCATGAAATAGCAACTGAGATGAATTTAGAGGATAACTGAAAATAGCAAAGTGTAGGGGCACCTGGGTGGCTCAGCTAGTTGAATATCTGACTCTGGTTTCAGCTCAGGTCATGATCTTGGGGTTGTGAGATCCAGCCCCAAGGGTCTGGTTCTGTACTCAGTGGGGAGTCTATGTGAGATTTTCTCTCTTCCTCTCCCTCTACCCCCCCCCAAATAAACAAATAAATCTTTAAAAAAAAAATCATAGAGACCTGATTGGTGCTTGCCAGAGCAGGAGCAGGGAGGGAAAGGACGGTAGGAGAAATAGGTGAAGGGGGTCAAGAGGTACAAATTTCCACTTATAAAATAAATAAGTCATGGAAATGTAATATAGAGCATGGCGACTATAGTTAATGATACCAGACTGCAATTCTAAAAGTTGCTAAGGGAGTAAATCTTCAAAGTTCTCATTATAAGAAAAAAACTTCTGTAACCATGTATGGTGGGCAGATGGAAACTACCTACTGTGGTGATCATTTCACAAGGGGTTGACTCTTGAACATGATGGGGAGAGGTGCCTATCCGCTACACACACACAACTGAAAATTCACATATAACTTTTTCACTCCCCTCAAAGCTTAACTACTTATAGCCTACTGTTGACTGGAAGCCTTAGCAGTAACAACCAGTTGGATAACACATATTTTGTACATTTCTATGTATACATTCTCATAAAGTAAGCTAGAGAAAACATTATTAAGAAAATGATAAGGAAAATATAATTTTTTAATTTTTAAAAATTTTAATTTTAACTTAAAATTAAAATTTTAAAATTTTTTAATTTTTAAAAAATCCTTTTTTGAGGTGCCTGGGTGGCTCAGTTGTTAAGCATCTGCCTTCGGCTCGGGTCATGGTCCCAGGGTCTTGGGATTGGGCCGAACATCAGGCATTCCGCTCGGTAGAAAGCCTGCTTCTCCCTCTCCCACTCCCCTTGCTTGCGTCCCTCTCTTGATGTGTCTCTATCACATATAAATAGATAAAAACTTTAAAAAAAAATCCATTTTTAAGTGGACCCACACAGTTCAAACCTGTGTTGTTCAATATTGAATCACTATGCTGTACACCTGAAACAAATATAATGTACCAATATACATAAAAAAAACCATAAACAAAGGGGTCTAAAGGGCCATCAGAATAAAGGCCCTTTAGAATAAAGGCCATAAAGAATCATAGAGACATGACTTTCTCAAGAGAGATTTTCTTGGCAAAAATATATCTTAGGGGTGCCTAGGTGGCTCAGTTGGTTAAGCGTTTCTGCCTTCGGCTCAGGTCATGATCCCAGGGTCCTGGGATTGAGTCCAGCATGGGGCTCCTTGCTCAGCTGGGAGCCTGCTTTCCCTCTCCTCTCTCTACACCTGCAACTACCCCTGCTTGTTTGTTCTCTCTCTCTCTCTCTCTCTGTCAAATGAATAAAAAAAATTAAAAAATTTAAAAAATCTTTTAAAAATTATTCTGGAGCCAAAATTCCAGTATGTATCTAACCAATAAAAAGGAGATGAGAAAGAAAGAAAACACAGAGTATATTCTAACAATGCTAGGGCTTCTCTACAGAAATTCTGAAATAATGGCAAATTCTAGGGCTCCTTGTCTTAGGGACCCAGAACCAGCAGAGCCCGTCAATCCATGCTAAGTCACAAACTCTCTGGAGGAGACCTATCTCCTTTCCTTCTTTCGTTTCTCTTTCAGAGGTTTCTTACCTGTACAAGGTACCAAATGAAACCTGTAGGGAGAAACACAAAAGACCACATTTCTAACCTCAAGAAGTATGTAATCTCTCGTCTAGACCCATTCCCTTTCTTCAACTCTTTTTCCCTCACCTTCTCTCATTAGCTCAATTTAGAGCTTCAAAAGGCCTCTAACCTTTCCCTTCTGCTCCCTCAATCTGTAAAAACCCTCACATTTTACTTCTTTCCCATTTTACCTCAAGGAAGAATAGAGGGAGGGACTGCCCCTCAGGCTACTCCCAACCCCTTTCTAGAGTTTGTCAGAATTGATGGGAGGGTTTTCATTCTCCCACCCCCCAACCTAGCCTCCAGGCAAATTCACTAATCTCTCTTCCTCTCCAACCACTGAAAGACTCGGTTACAGATGTGCAGGGAAAGGGACAGGATTAGATAGTGCTGCAACCACAGGACAAAAATTTTAGATGAAAGGGGATAACAAAAATAATAAACAAATGTGTAATTAGGTCACTAGTAAACAGTGTCTTGCTTATTATTTGTTTTGTCATTCCACGTGAAGAGTATGTATCACACTTTTCTATCTCCACACATTCTAATTCAATGCTATGCACATGAACACATAAATGCTCAGCATATAATTGTAGTCAAAAATTTTCAAGTCCTTTTTTCTGATGGTGGCTATTACTCTAACATTTCATTGCACCTATCTCTAATGCAGCAACACCACTGCCTTTATTAGCAAATGCTTCAACTAACTTAGGCAAATATCCAAATAACGATCCCATCTTCTCAAATTGTAAAACTGATCTAAATTTTGTATTGCTAGGTATACCATATTTTCTTAAAAATTAAACCTGTATTTAAAATCTTAAGGATATGGGACACCTGGGTGGCTCAGTTGGTTAAGCGGCTGCCTTCGGCTCAGGTCATGATCCCAGCATTCTGGGGTCGAGTCCCACATCGGGCTCCTTGCTCGGCGGGGAGCCTGCTTCTCCCTCTGCCTCTGCCTGCCACTCTGTCTGCCTGTGCTCTCTCTCTCTCTAACAAATAAATAAGTTATTAAAAAAAATAAATAAATAAAATAAAATCTTAAGGATAGGGGCACCTGGGTGGCTCAGTTAGTTAAGTGGCTGCCTTCAGCTCAGGTCATGATCCTAGGGTTCTGGGATTGAGCCCCAAGTCAGGCTCCCTGCTCAGCTCCCTGCTTCTCTCCCTCTCCTTCTGACCCTCCCTTCCTTGTGCTCTCTCTCATACGCACAGTTTCTCAAATAAAAATAAATAAATAAAAATAAAATCTTAGGGATAAATATTACCCTTAACATAAAATAGAAATTGTTTTGGTTTTTTTAATCAACAAAAAACTAAAACAGACTTTGTGGTTTAGTCACTTCAACTTGACTATAATAATTTCTCAGTGACTGATGTTAATATCTAAAGAAATGCCCTAATAACATTTATACAACTACTGCACTATTAATCAAACACTGTAATTTGTTTCAGTACTCTTTCAAATTGTTTAAGTTATTTGCTGGTGTTAAGCACAAGAAATAAAAATAAAACAATCAGATTTTAAAGAACTTGGTCTACTGCAGTGACAGACATAAATGGCTATAAATGAATGTGATAAATGTTGTAAAGAATTATATGTCATGGGACAAAGATGAGAGAGTTGTGTGAAATGAATCATTTTTATCTGAGTCTTGAAGAATAATAAGGACAGAAACTGAGAGATGAAATATTCCAGGGAGCAGACTGAATGTATTAAGTAATGGCTGGAGAAACAATAAGATGGGGATACAGTAGACTGGAATCAGATGATAAGAAGTTTATATCATATAAATCTCATATATATTACTTCGGGCACTTCATCTGAAGAGCAACTGGAGGCCTTAAATTTTCAAAAAGAGGAATGCCACCAAGATCAAACCTAAGGAGAACATTGAGAAGTAAATAGCCAGCCTGATGAAACAGTATCAGTAGCTAGGTTGTAAAATAAGCCTATCTTAAAATTTAAATACAGTTTTGCTAAGTAAAATTTAACAAGCAACAACTTGAAGTAAAGCCTACAATTCATAGAGCTACTACAAGAGGCAGCAGAGTTGGGCATAAAGGCTTTGAAGGCCAGGACCTAAATAGCTTCATGACTGGAGAACCAAATGTCCTTCAGCAAGCTACTTAAACATTTGAGGCTTGTCTTATCTGTAAAATGAGAATAACAATCATATTCACATCAGGTTAATGGCTATCATTATTATTTAAGTTTTATTCTATTTTTAAAATCTCCACAGCACAGAATATGAAGCAAAAAGAAGCTAAGATTTGTATGGTAGGTCTAAAGAGTTGTCCATAATACCACCAATCAAGCTTTCCACTGTTCATTACTCTGTATAAAGTGAATACCCAGAATACTGGACACACTGATGTCATTTTACAATATAATTACAAAAATTCGGGGCACCTGGGTGGCTTAATAGGTTAAGTGTCTCCCTCTGGCTCAGATCATGATTCCAGAGTCCTGGGATTGAGCCCCGCAGCGGGCTCCCTGCTCAGCGGAGAACCTGCTTCTCTCTCTCCCCCTCTGCTGTTCCCCCTACTTGTATTCTCTTTCTGTCAAATAAGTAAAATCTATAAATAAATAAATAATTACTAAAATTCATTTCAAAGTCTAATACAAATTACTTGAAGTTTTTTAGAATGCTATTTTATATTATTATTATTATTATTTTTAAAGATTTTATTTATTTATTTGAGAGAGAGGCAGTGAGAGAGCATGAGCGAGGAGAAGGTCAGAGGGAGAAGCAGACTCCCCGTGGAACTGGGAGCCTGATGCGGAACTCGATCCCGGGTCTCCGGGATCATGACCTGAGCCGAAGGCAGTCGTCCAACCAACTGAGCCACCCAGGCGTCCCACTATTTTATATTATTGATCTCATTTCCCTTTAAGCAAATACCCATGTTATGTTTGCACTAAAATTTTGTCCCCTTAAGAATTCCGAATGACCTGTGTAATTTTTCTATAATGGATAAGTGGGAAAAAAATGTTTCTCCTAGGGGGCCTTTCTCTTAGCTATTTATTATTAGTTCAAGGGGGGAAAAATCATTAAAAAACTAGTCTTTCAGTAAGAAAAATTGCCCCTCATTATGAAACGATTTAATTCCTTATCAATGCAACTCCGTATCTCCTGTAATATTAAGATATGCTAGATAAATAAAATAATAAAAAATATGCTAGAATTACATTTCATTTTATAGAATAAAAAAGCTAATCAAAAAGGTTTCAATAACGTAATTTTTTTAGTAACTGAAACTGCAAATACATGTCTAAGAATGTTTATATCACTACTCCAATCTGTTTTAGAGCCTTAACACCCGTGTTTGTCCTATATGTCCCCTTTAGTTCACATAATTCAATTATAACTAAGAATTATGGCAAAATTATTACTCCATAAAAGCGTCTACCAAATCAAAGAAACTGGAAAGCATCCTACTCTACAGTCATATTACACTGATAAGAGGCTTCCCATTGCATAGATAAATCTTTTCGGTACCATGGATAACCAACCAAGAGGAGACTAGAGGAAATCTGGCAAGCTGCCTCCCAGACCACTGAGGGTTCTTAATTGGTTCCTCAAGCTCTCATTTGCTGTTCCTGCTCTTAAAGAGGTACAAAGCCAAACTCTTGATGCTTCCACACTGGCAGACTCAAGCTATCTATCTTCACTTCAACTCCACAGTGAGGAAGCCAGGCAAGGAGATTACAAAGACAACTAACAAGCTGTTTTTGTTGGCTTTGAATGCTATATACCCATTACAAAGCATCCATACTTCCACCTAACCATTATGTCAAGACAAGATGAATATTGTTATACTTCCCTTCATAGGTTTAGACATAAATTTTGGGTAGCATGTCTCTAATTTTTATGAAATTTCTAGATATAATAGATATCTAGACATAATAGGTATGATAGATATATCAATTACATGTAGACATAACAGAAATGCTATACAAGAAAATGTCAGTTAATCTGTTCACTAAAAAAAAAAGATACTTACAATGAATATCTTCAAAAACTCTTTTTTTAGGAGTTGGAAATTTTATGAGAATTTTATTCTTCAAGTATAGGTCAAGTGTGGTGGTATATCATTCCTCTACTTAAAGCTCTCCAATGCTTTCTACTGAAACTGATAAAATCTGACTTCTGGCTGCTTCATCTCCTACCACACTCATCCTCACTCACAATGGCCAGTCTTGGCTGGCCTTCCCCATATAACACTTGTTTGCTGTCTTTCTGCCTAAAATGCCCTTCTCATACCCAGGTCCTTGTCATCATCCAGGGCCATCTCCCTAAAAGGGCCTGTAACAATGACCCAATCTGCCCAGTCACTTGCTATACCATTACCCTGTTTTAACTTAATATTTTTTTATTTTTTAAGTCAGAGAGAGAGAACACGTGTGTCCGCACAAGCAGGGGGAGCAACAGGGAGAGGGAGAAGCAGGCTCCTCACTGAGCACCACGTGGACTCAATCCCAGGACCCTGGGACCATGAACTGAGCTGAAGGTGGACACTTAACCGACTGAGCCACCTGGGTGTCCCAATTCCTTAATATTGTTACCTGAAATCACTTTTGTGCATTTTTAAATTATCCTCCCTCCATACGAGTGTAAGCTCCATAAGGGCAGGGACATGGTCTTTCTTACTGCTCTATAGGAAATGCCCAGCAATTGTTAGAATGAGCAAGTGAATACAGTGAGGAGCAGCTGGTTGCAGCTGTTATCTTAGGTCAAAGGACCACACAACAGAAAAGACCAGGTCAGGCAGAAACCAAAGTATTGGCATCATGCTCAGTGATGTGTACTGCTCAGCCTGGTTCACAGTAATAACAGGCAGAGAACACAAATGGACCAAGAAGGAGACTGTCCCACCCACCTTAGCTGAGTCACTGATAATCTTGCCAGGCCCCAAATACACTTAGCTAAACTAGTACTAAGATTTAACTGAAACAAACATAAAACTGTTATTAGTACAGACAAATCTCATGATGCAAATGATGTGTGTTCAGTAAGTTACATATTTTAAAAACTCATTCAAGGAACCTAATTACTACTGTAGAAGACCTGTTAGGGAATGAATCATACCTTCAAAGTTAGGCCAATAAGAATTCATATATATAGTCTAGATGCACACAATTTGCATCTCTTCCCTCAAAAAGTCAAGTGTCTACAAACTGTTTTAAGTGAACATGTCCAGAAGAAATTGCTGAGAAAACTTCACCCAAGTGTCTCATCCTTTTTTTGTAGAAGGTACAATGGGGGGGAAGGGGGCAACCAGGGTGTAAGAAAGCCAGAAATCCAAGAGTGAACCGTCAAAGATTTCAACCAGAAAGGAAAATGCAAATTAACCCTGCAGTAATGTCATTAGGTATCCTGAGATTTGACTTAGCCCCTTAAAAAAAACAAGATAGCATTTCTTTTATGCACCTCCAGGTTAAATGACAATGTGCAAATGTTATCACCCTCAAACCATGCACTACTGTAGATAGAGGTTTGCCAGAGATCAAGGAAGCTTCAGAACTGAAGGTGACTGCATTGGAGGGGCTTACTGAAAGGGCTGGGGAGTGTGTTTCTTTGGAAAGCAGTGAGAGCTTGACTGGAATAAAAAAACATGTAGAAAGGTTTCAGGAGTGGCTCTGGAAAAAGAAGAATGCAGCAGTCATCTGGCAACAGAATGAAGAATGGATAAAAACTCATTTATCAATACACACCACGTAATAATTAGGACACAAAGGAGCACAGAGAAGGGAGCAGCCAGTCCTTTTAGCTACAAAATTTCTACCACAAATATTAATTTGGGCTCCAAGATCTTTTTTTTTTTTTTTTTTTTTTTTTTTAATTAAGTAGGCTCCATGCCCAACGTGGAGCCCAACTCAGGGCCTGAACTCACAACCTTGAGATTAAGACCAGAGCTGAGGTCAAAAGTTGGATGCTCAACCAACTGAGCCACTTAGGCACCTCTAGGCTCCAAGATCTTAATAGCTTTTTACTTTTTTTTCATAATCATGTATTTTATTTTATTTAGGGGGGGGGGGCAGAGAAGGAACCTTAAGCAGGCTCCACGCCCAGGCAAAGCCCAACATGGGACTCAATTCCACAACCCTGAGATCATGAACCTGTTCAAGAGTCAAACACTTAACTGATTTAGCAACCCAAGTGCCCCCAGAATCATGTGTTTTAATTTGCAGGTACTACAATACAAAATCCCCTCCCAATATATAGAGATGTATAATAGCTATATTAAAAATAGTAGTAGAGGGGCACCTGGGTGGCTCACAGTGGGTTAAAGCCTCTGCCTTTCACTTAGGTCATGATCCCAGGGTCCTCAGATCGAGCCCCGCATCAGGCTCTCTGCTCAGCATGGAGCCTACTTCCCCCCCTCTCTCTGCCTGCCTCTCTGCCTACTTGTGATCTGTCTGTCAAATAAATAAATAAAATCTTTAAAAAAAAAAAAAAAGTAGTAGAAAAGCCCTGCATCTACACAGAATCTAGCAGTATGGCCAGACAGAACAGAAATCAATTTCAAATTTCAGCTCTAACAAGAATTGTGTCCTCAACATATGGTTTATTTTAGGGCTGGTCCGTATCACCTGACAATGTTTACTATGTAATAAACACTTCAGATGTGAAAACATCTCAAAATACTAACAACTTCTGGGGAGGCTACCAGTCTGCTGAAAACTGAAGCTTTGTGTTCGGAGGACTTTCACAGAAACAATTACTCAGAAAAAGGACCAAGGCCAAAGAAGTATCATATACTATTAGGTAATAGTTGATATTTTTGTCTTTACTGCTAGTCTCTGCTCACACATTACTATAATCACTTAACATATATTTGTTTTGAAATACTTAGGCTAGAGGAAAGTTATCTTTCATGTTTATAAAATATCCTCCTGGGTACTTGTTATAAAAACAAATGTTTTCTTCTAGTGTCTTTGATGTATACCAATTCAACATCTCTTTTTCTTTAGGATAAATGTATCCTAGCAAAGTCTATTACGAAGTAAAATTTTATAAAGCCAATTCCAATAAATTACCTTGAAAAACTGAGATGTATTCCCATAGAGGAGGAAGGATCATGTGTAGTAGGAGAAATTTAAGTTATTTGGGGAGCAAAGTTCCTATGGAGCCAAATACTTGTGGCTCTACATTTTATCATTTGCTCCCCTCTGGCAATGCCTAATACTTTTGTCACTCCAACTAATACTCTGAACTTTAAGGGTGTCTCCCAATCTTGAAAATGTCTTAATTCTACCCTCAATGTTCCCAGAACTCTGTATACCTTTGTAAGACAGTCTGAGTGAGTCACTGACCTACCCAAGCAGCACAATCCGGCTGCCTTCATCTCACCCAGTGATCTCCAGCACCAGAATCTGAGCCTAAAGCTTCATATTATACAAATAAAAACCATGTCTTATACAAATGGCCAAAAGACACATGAGAAAATGCTCCATATCACTTGGCATCAGGGAAATACAAATCAAAACCACAATGAGATACCACCTCACACCTGTCAGAATGGCTGAAATTAACAAGTCAGGAAACAACAGATGGGGGTGATGACTGATAAATCTCTGACCTCTTCCTCTGAAACCAATACATGTTAATTAATTGAATAAAAAAACAAAACTGAACTCTGCAAATAAACTCTTCCTTTTATATATGCTATTAGCCAACTTTCACATCTAGTATTGCCTAGCAGTGAATAGCACTTGCCCACACTCCACAGGATGTTCTGATGTACCAGAGTTCCATAAAACATAATCAACCTTTATTAAATCAATTTGTTTATTCAAGAAAAAAAATTAAAAACCCAAATAGAAACCATGTCTCTATGTCATCAATTTTAATTTAGAAATTTGTCGGTTATTTGAATAAGAGATACCATAAATAATTTCTCCTCTAAATACTCATTTACTATAAAGGCATACTGGAAGAGATCCTCTAATAATGATGTGAAAATGTGAAAAACATCAATCATAAACCAAAGAACCTTTAAAACTTTTAAACAAAATTAGTGTCAATGAAAAAAAAAATTAATGTCAATGAACTATACCATGTTTCTGAGACTAAAAATGTTGTAAAGTACCCGACTGAGGGCACCTGGGTGGCTCAGCTGGTTGAGCATCTGTCTTTGGCTCAGGTCATCCTGCATCAGGCTCCCTGCTTCACAGACAGTATGCTTCTCCCTCTGCCCTTCTACGTGCTCATTCTCTCTCTCTCTCTCAATAAATAAAATCTTTTTAAAAGGTACCTGATTGATCACTTTTGTGGTGATGTGGATAAAAAGACACCAGACCTAGACCACTTAGGATGTTTGCACATCACATGCCCCAAGTCCCCCACACCCAAATTTGAATGGGAATCTGGCACCTGAATTTTTTATACACAAGCTATTATGTATACATACTGCTCTGCTAGGTAATATTAAGATAAACATTTTAATCATGTGACATTTCTTACATGAAACTATTAACCCACATTCAACAATGACTCTAGTTGTCCTACTGTCCCCTGGCTTACTGTGTATAATTTATAAGTATCTGTCTTGAGAAGACCAATCTCAGAAAAAGTGACAATCTTAATTATCATGTTACACAGACCAAGGATCAAGAGTACCTGGTTAATATGAAACAATAAAATACAACTGGTAAATGATTAGAAAGATGATGCTTGTATAATGATGCTTTAAGAACTCCAGGTAAAAACAAAACAAAACAAAACTCCAGGTAAGTTCAATGTAAAGCATAAACGTAATAGCCAATCTTAAAAGGATGAAAAAAATCGAATATGATAATCTACACTGTATTAAAAGTAAACACATAGGGGCGCGTGGGTGGTTCAGTGGGTTAAAGCCTCTGCCTTCAGCTCAGGTCATGATCCCGGAGTCCTGGGATCAAGCCCCGCATCGGGCTCTCTCAGTGAGGAGCCTGCTTCCTCCTCTCTCTGCCTGCGTCTCTGCCTATTTGTGATCTCTGTCAAATAAACAAAAATCTTAAAAAAAAAAAAAAAAAAAAAGCAAACACATATATCCACTCATTCTCATGCAACCACAAGCGTGAAAAGTAAAAAAGATCAATGCAAATCAAAGCATGTAAAAAAAATTCAAGGATGGCAGCAGCAATTTACCGATGTTCCAATTTATCCACTCTCCAGTACTTATAAAATATGCCTTGGTAAAGGGTTTCATCAAGATGTGATATGTGAACCTGGCACTTACACTTGATATCCATACTACAATGTTAACCATAAAGATCACAAAGCACTTGAATCTCGTAAAGCAGAAGTCAATTTTTTTCTAGTGGGGGTAGGGAGAATCTGAGAATCCACTAAAAAAGACACACACCCCCAAGAAAAATAATTACACAATGTTTTAAGAAGTTCTGCCCTAAAGTGTAAAAATCTGAGAATACTAAATCACCTCCCCTGGATAAACACATGAAATCTTCTAATTCAGTAGAGTAACACAAATCTTTTCCTTCTTGAAATCATCCCCTTTTGCATCACCTCTTCTACATTAGATCTATAAAATCCAGTGATTACTTGCTCATCTTTCCCGACCTCAAAGTGTTATTTCAGCACTCATGACCACTCTACCTCAAAACACTTTCTACTTGCTGCTTTCTGACATTACTCTCTTGATTTTCCTTCTATCTCTCAGTCCCCTTTCCTTCTCCTTCAGACTATACAACCTCTAAACTAGAGGTTCAAGTCTGCATCCTGGACCCTCTTCTCATTACACCTTTCTTCTTTTTTTTTTTTTAATTTATTTATTTGTCAGAGAGAGAGGGAGAGAGAGCAAGCGAGCACAGGCAGACAGAGTGGCAGACAGAGGGAGAGGGAGAAGCAGGCTCCCTGCCGAGCAAGGAGCAGGATGTGGGACTCGATCCCAGGACACCGGGATCATGACCTGAGCCGAAGGCAGCCGCTTAACCAACTGAGCCACCCAGGTGTCCCCACCTTTCTTCTCTTGATGAGCTTGAGGGATTCCTCACACAAGGGCCTCTATATATTGACGTCTCCCGAATGTGTATGTATCTCAAGCTTATGAATATAACTTGAGTCTAAAATATTCCTCTGAGCTCCATTCACCTATATCTAACCTCTACTTTCTATCTGCCACCTTCATTTGGATGCGTCCATCTAAAGCCTTAACATGGGGTGCCTGGGTGGCTCAGTCGGTTAATTGTCTGCATCTGGTTCAGGTCAGGATCCCAGGATCCTGGGATTGAGCCCCGTGTGGGGCTCCTGCTCAGCTGGGAGTCGGCTTCTTCCTCTCCTTCTGCCTGCTGCCCTCCCCACTTGTGCTCTCTGTCAAATAAATTAATAAAAAAATTTTTTTAAATAAAAAAAATAGGGGCGCCTGAGTGGGTCAATGGGTTAAAGCCTCTGCCTTCGGCTCAGGTCATGATCTCAGGGTCCTGGGATCGAGCCCCGCATCTGGCTCTCTGCTCAGCAGGGAGCCTGCTTCCCCTCCCCCCTCCCCCCCCTACCTGTGATCTGTCAAATAAATAAATAAATAAAATCTTAAAAAAAAAAAAAAGTAAATAAAATAAAATTCAAGTTCCACAAGCCAGAGGCCGGATCTGTTTTAGTCACCTGAGTAGCACACAGAGGACTCTCATATTTTAAACGAATATAATCTAATTTACTTGTGCTTTTGTCACTCTTGTACAACCTTTCTGAACTGCAGTCTAAAACCTTTTTTCTTTTTTAAAAGATTTTAATTATTAGAGAGAGCGAGCGAGCAAGCACGGGTGCACGCATGTGTCTATACGTGGGGGGAGTGGGGGAGGAAGAAGGAGAAACAGACTGCCTGCTGAGCGCTGAGCCCATCAAGGGGCTCAATCCTAGGACTCTGAGATCACGACCAGAGCAGAAGCCAGATGCCTAACCAACTGAGCCACCCAGGTGCCCCTAAAACTTTTTTCTAAGTAAAATCCTTCCAAGCTGCTCTATCTATTGCTATTTGAAAATGTGCTTCTATGCCTCTTTTTAAAGAAATTAATTAGGATCCATCCCACATCAATTTTCCTCTATTTAAATAGATACAAACAACCAATGTTCTGGTATTACACATAATGATCATCATTTCAACGCTAGCAGACCCTACTGAGACTCTCCATTAATTATTTATATTCAAAATTTAATACTGACACAACTCAGTACTAGAATTAAGTCAGATGTGACATCCGTGGCGAACGCAATGTTAAATGCTATTTAAGAGCTTGATAATACAGTCCCTTTATTTTGGCCTGGCCTTGCCCTTTGTCATATTCAGGTTCTTTAGAAGCAGACAGAATTCAGTTTTTAACTACTTTGTTAATTGACATATTAGTGAACAGTATGCTGCCCCAGGTAACAAAACCCAGTGACAACATTCAATTACATTCTGCATATGAAAACCGTTGGCTTCCTAGGACTTTGTTGACTGGGCTGAAACACTACCTTGGCCTTCTACAGGTTTACCACCTATGCAGTGCAGCACAGACTCTACAAAGCAATCCATAATCACTTGCGTAAAGGTTTCAAGAAAAAAAAGCCATGAGCATACAGCAATTCCTGGATTACAATGTTCCAGCAAAGAGTTCTGATGAGCTTCTCAGCCTACAGAGTAGGAAGTTTCCCAGAGGATTAGAGGCATATTCTGACACCAGTTACTGGGTCTTTTGTTTCACTTTATGGCATGGCTGCATAAGAGAGGCTGAATAAGAATGGGTTTATTATGAAACCCTGTTTCACTCCACTGATGACTGGGAATGTGTCAGATGTCTTAGGCGGGTGCCAGCCATCTATAACATAACTGACTATCTGGAATAGCTTTAGGATTTGGGGGAACATCACTAGGAAGTCCAATTTACTTAGCACCCCTAAACCCACGCTTACTTGTCGGCAAACAGTAATCTTATCAAAACATGGCTACCAAAGGCACTGGTATTTTCTTTATACATCTTCTCAATCTAGCCCAAAGCACTGATCCCGTCTTTTGTATCACACTGCAGTCCAGAGCTCTTCTGTGATTCTGAGAAGGTGAAAATTGCCAAAACTGCTTGGATGCCAAGTCAGAAAGACTGCCAGCAACAGACAGCTGTAAAATGTGACAGCAATTTCCCCAGCTCTTTCCATTATTTTCCAAAGAGCGTAATGAAGACATTCCATTAAGCCATTGGACTCAAATTAGGTTTTTGTGTCCGTTTTAACTTAACAAATATGTATTGTTTATCTTCTCTTTCTTGGACAAGATAGGGATGGCAAAGACATCCCTGCTCTCAAGGAACTTAAAATCTACCCAGAAAGAAAAAACCAAATAGCACTGGGGACATATGCTACTTCTTTTTGTTCTATACAAGTAACTGGAGTATTACTCAAGGACAAAAAATGCTTCCAATCCTTTAGAAACTGTCACTCCATCATAAAGTTCCAGGCTTCCAGCCTTTCTAAATATACGCTCTCCACTTATGACCTCAGTTCCATATTCTATCACCTTCTCTAAAGTTGTGTTTTAAAAACATTACAGTAACTCCCTCCCTCGCATTTTCACTTTTTTTCCTACTTGCTTCTTCCTCTCAGCCTACAGAGCACTCTTAATTCTACACTTTAAAGGCCAACGAAAAAATTTCCTTGACCTCCCGTTAAGGCCTGCAGCTCTCCCCCTACTTTGCTTCTGTCCAGGTCGTTATCTCCCTATCCTTGTGTAGACACCCCTCAGAGCACAATTCTTAATTCACCTCTTCCCCTTGGCGATTAGGAGTACTTCAACCACCACCCAAACTTTTAAATCTAATGTGTACCTCCCCCGCAAAGCCAGGTCCAGCCTCAGCATCCCTGCCAGCCCACCTCAGATTCAATGCATGCACCCTAAACACACAGATGTGCCATGATGCCTCCAGCACACTGTCAAATGGTCCCACAAAATAAATATACAGATAAGAGAGAGTGGCTCAGTCAGTTAAGCATCTGCCTTGGGCTCAGGTCATTATCCCATGGTCTTGGGAACAAGCTCCACATTGGTCTCAGCAGGGAGCCTCCTCCTCCCCCTCCCTCTGCAGCTCCTCTTGCCTGCTTTATCAAATAATAAATAGAGTTTAAAGAAAAAAAAAGAAAAAAGCCATGGGCATACAGCAATTCCTTGAAGATATATATTGAATATGGCGAAGTTTTAATAGCTGATAGAGTGAAGGATGCACCTCATTTTAACTTTTCTGTAGCTTTGAAATTCTACAAAATAAAAAAGTTGGGGGGAAAAAACACATAGGATCAAAATCAAGGAGAAAAGTCATGGTCCCTGCCTTTTAAGGCGTTTATAATCCATTTGTCTAAACTAATCTAAAATTAGATTAGACAGATGTCAGAGTTCAACGAACGATTAACAATAAACTTAAATGTAAAATCAAACTGCAAATATTGAGGCACTAGGTGGCTCAGTTGGTTAAGCGTCTAATTTCAGCTCAGGTCATGATATCAGAGTCCTGGGATAGAGCCACTCCAGGGCTCCCTACTCAGCAGGTTATCTGCTTCTCCTTTACCTCTGTACCCCACCCTAAAACACGTGTGGTTGCTCGCTATTTCCCTCAAAAAAAAAAAAATTACTGAGAGCCTACTACGTGACAACAATACGTTAAGAGCTCTATATGGTCAACAAACCATACAAATTAAACCTTGGAAAGAAGATTTATCTATAATCCCTCTGCTCCCTCAAACTAGTTCCTCTTCCTGCCTTACTGACTTCTTTTAATGGCACCACCATCTTCCCCAATACCCAAAGAACCCAAGTCCTACATCTCTAAATCAGTGGCCAAGTTCTCTAGACTCCACTGCTTTCCCATTCTCTCCTCTCCACTTTGAAGGCTGTCACCTGCCCCCAGGCCCACCTGGCCTCTCGCCTGGACTAATGCAGCTCTCTACAAGTCTCCTGCTTCCCACCAAACTCCATTCAACCCTTGCTTTGTCTCTATCCAGATACTCAGTTCTAAGTGGATTAGACATCCAGCCCAAAAGGGTTTCAATGATTCTCCAGTAACTATATAATGAAATTCAAAGCCTCAGCCTGACACTGAAGAACACAACCTTCATCTCTTACTGGTTATCCTCCCACTCCGGCCATAGGATTATTCACTATTACCTAAAAGTGCCCTCTCGGCCTTTCCTCTACTACAGAGATGTCTCTTGCTCTTCCAAATCCACTTTTCATCTCCTCCAGGAAGTTTTCCCACATATCTAAGTGCTCCAGACACTATCCTCACACCCAGGCCAAGCAATCTCTCACTGCTCTGAACCTTCATAACATATAATGTGCACTCATTACTTTCCAAATAATACTCATGTTTCCAAGTACTATTCAAGATCTATACATGCATTTCTTACCACCCTTACTAGACAATGAACTCCTTCAAGGTCATCAGTTTTCATATGTAACAGCACTCAAAGTTTGTGACAAGAATATAATATTAGTATCCTGTGCAGTACTCCATAAAGATTGTGAAATGCAGCCTTGTAAGCTATAAGCACCTTTTCTCAAAATACTGCTAACATTTAAACAATGTGGGGTGCCTGGGTGGCTCAGTCAGTTAAGCGTCTGTCTTTAGTTCAGGTCCAGGTATCCAGGTCCTAGGATCTAGTCCCGAATAGGATCTCAGCTCATCTAGGAGCCCGCTTCTCCCTACCCCTCTGGACTCCCCTCACTTGTGTGCTCAAGAGCTCTCTCTGAGATTTAAAAAAAAAAAAAAAAAAAAAAAAATCTTTAAAAAGCAACAACAACAATGGTATAGGGGTTTTCCTCTTTTTTTGGTGGTAAAATAGGTAAAATTTGCCATTTTTACCATTTTTAAGTGTGAAATTTGATGACATTCAAATGTTGTATAACCATCACCACTATTTCCAAAATTTTAACCACCCCAAACAGAAACTGTACCCATTAAGAAATAACTCCCCCATTCTGCTCTCTCCCTAGACCTGAAAACCTCTAATACCCTGCCTCTATGGATTTACCTATTCTAGGTATTTCATGCAATTAGAATCACAATATTTGTCCTTCTGTATCTGGCTTATTTTACTTAGGTTAACATTTTTGAAGATTCAGTCACATTGTAGCATATATCAGAACTTCATTCCCTTTCATGGCTAAATAATATTCCATTGTAAATACCACATTTTGTTTATTCAATCATTTGTTGATGGATACTTGGGTTGTTTCCTCTTTGGGGCTATTATGAACACTGACAAGAATCTGTTCAACTCCCTGTTTTCAATCCTTTCAGGTATATACCTAGGAGTGTAACTGCTGGGTCATATGGTAATTCTGTTTAGCTTTCTAAGGAACAATAGTAGTATAGTTTCATAATCCAGACACATGGTCTTTTAGTAAACAAAACAGTCACAAGAGTTCCTACTTATTTAGTAAGCAATTCACTTCTGGATAGATTTCCTTCCTTCCTACCCACTCAGGCCCTAGATGATGATCTAATTTCTAGGAACTTGACCCTTGTTTGGGGGCTTTGATTGTGTTGACACTCCAGTCTCCTGGTTCTCGCTGTTTTTCAACACTGCCTGTGCGCACATAAAGGCAAACACACTGCACTGGTAACTCTCCAAATGAAAATTATTATGAAACTGAACACTGTTCAGATGTTGAAGTCACATTTTTATCTTTAATGCATTTAGTAACATCAGATGAATGAAAAACAAAAAAGGATTTTTTTTAAGGTGAGATACAGGATTTTGTAAAGGACTTCTGTTGAACCCATTTCTTATACCCAAACAACCATTTAAAGTAAGCTAAATTTGGACAAGATGTATAGGCCTTTACTATTCCAAGGAAAAGGCCTCTTTTCCTTTCAAGTTTAGCAGCCTGGGATTTCTAAATTAACATCTCATTATTATTACCACCAATTCCAGATTTTATAAAACCAGAAAAATACAACAATGTATATTCACAGAAACTATCTGGAAGGATATACACAAAGTGCAATCAGCTCCAAATTAGGAGCATCTCTGCAAAGGAGCAGGATCAGAAGAGATCATGAGGGGGATTTTCCACTTTTTACAGCGCAACTTCTACATCTCAAGTTTTCAAAAACATTCACTCCAATTATTGTATAATGGCTTAAGACTATTTAAAATACAAGCAATAGGGGTGCCTGGGTGGCTCAGTGGGTTGAGCCTCTGTCTTTGGCTCAGGTCATGATCTCAGGGTCCTGGGATAGAGCCTGGCATCCGGCTCTCTGCTCAGCAGGGAGCCTGCATCACCACCCCCCCATCTCTCTGCCTCCTTGTGATCTCTCTCCCTGTGTCAAATAAATAAACTCTTTACAAATAAAAGTAAAATACAAGCAATAAAAGATAATGTTAATTTAAAAAAAATGAGCGATTAAAAGGAGCTAAATGAGCAACTTTAATAATACCAACATCTAACACATTCAGAAAACTCTAATCTCATTTGAATTTTTACAATACTATGAAATAGGCAAGTCAGATAGTTGGCCCTTTTAATAAATGAGAAAAAAGTTAAACTTTAACTTCTTCAACAAATCCATTACATTTTTAAAATGCTCTTCACTTTAGCCTTTAAATTATCTTTAAAAAGATAATTAAAAAGATTTAGCTGGGGCACCTGGGTGACTCAGCCGATTGAGCATCCAACTCTTGGTATTATTCTGGCTCAGGTCATGATCTCGGGGTGGTAGGATGAGCCCCATCTCCGGGTCTGCACTCAGAAAGGAGGCTGCTTGAGATTCTCTCCCTCGTTGCACCCCCCCCCCACTCATGCTTGTGCACACACTCGCTCTCTCTCAAATAAATAAATCTTAAACAACAACAACAAAAAAAAGTAATATTTATCTGTAAAACTTTAAAACCAACTATATCTGATTCTATAGTTCTCCCAGAAAAATAAAACACATTTAGTGGGGTTTACATATTTAAGAAACACGAAAATAATTATCAAATATTGTAAAGTCATATAAAACAAGAATTTATTTTTTATTATTCTCCACCTTGCTTGGAACATCTAGTGACTTCTCAAAGACATTTTATCCTAAAAGAGTAGCTCTAAAAAAATTTGAATTTTTAGGTTTCAAGTTGCTATATAAATAGTTTACTCAAAATACTAGTATTTCCTTGTGTAAATTCTGAATTTAAAGGAATTGGGAAAATATCATTTATTACATACATACTATCTATAGACACATGTCCACAGATTGGTTATATAGCTATAACTAGACAATTTAGCAAAGCTTGAGCCCTAGACTATAAATAACAGGTACAAAACTGTCTCTAGTGGCCCAGAGTTCATCAGCTACCTAAAAGGCATCATTTTACTTAAATAAAAGCTTTTAAAAAGTTAAATAAAAGGCATAATTTTACAATCCAGGATAGAGCATGCTTGAGGACATCATTACAGTAGTTAAGACAGTATTTTTTTCCCCAAACAGCCAAAATGCAAGGGAAAAACTAACCAAATGCATAGTACATGAGTGGGGAGACTATTACTTCATCTGCATACATACACAGAACCAAACAGTTAGATACCAAAGAATTTGATTTATGTGGTAATATAGAAAAATTTTAAAATATTCACTTAAAAAACTTCTGACTGGTCACTGACTATAATCTGCACTTTTTTTTTTTTTTTTTTTTTTTTTTTGGACAGAGAGAGGGGGATCACAAGGAGACAGAGAAGCAGGCCAGAGAGGGAGGGGGAAGCAGGCTCCCCGATGAGCAGAGATTTTTTTTTTCCCCCCATGCGGGGTTGTGGATCCCAGGACCCTGAGATCATGACCTGAGCTGAAGGCACGAACTTAACCCACTGAGCCAGCCAGGCGCCCCTGCACTTCATTCTTAAAAAAAAATCTACAACACAATATTCAACACAGGATTTAGCTTTATGTGCTCACTCACACATTATAACATATTTAGCCAATGCATTTCACACAAGTTTAAGTTCAGTAACTTTGAAGTTTGCCAAGTAAAGTGCGAAAATTACTGGAATGCAAGCAATGCACCTTCAAGAGAAGCAATTCTCCCACTGATCTGCAATTATCAACTGTGTATTGAGAGGTTACTTTGTGCCAACTGCTGTATTTTAATAAATAACACATTTAAATTTAAAACTACAGGCTGAATATTGATTAAAAAAGGCAGTCCTACAAAGGACTAACACATAAGATAGGTTAATTTAAAGTCAATTGTTTAACTCATTCAAAACAGAATTCATAGTTGATGAAATTACAATTTCAGAAGGACCACCCTATGGAACTCTCATGCTGAGTAATATCAGAAAGATTTACTAAACATAAACATGAATGCACTCAATATGTCATTTAATTCATACATTTTTAACTTCAAAAGTATCCCCAAATTATCCTCTTCCATCTCAAATAATGTACATTAAAATGTTTAATAACTGAATCCCAAAAGGTACCAACACAAAAACACAAAACCAAATTTATTTAAGGTAGCTAAATATTGGGACTACTATATGACATTTAGTCAGTAACGCTAGTAAGCCAACACAAAGTAGAAACTGTAATTCATATCACCTAAGAAGCCATACTGAAAAAATGTTTTCAGAAAATAAAGCAGTCTTTATTCTTAAAACTTACCATAATATATTCTTTGCAAATTAAAGATACCTAGCGTCTTCTCTCAAATTCAAGATTTTTTTTTTTTTTTCCCAAAATGTTTAAGTATGTCACAGTTTGTCTCCCCACACCAATCATCCAATACCCATCCAGTTTGGTGCTTCACCAGAGCACCCCTAACATTCACAGGTTTTATCTTGAAGGGGTAATTAAGAGGGTTTCCCATGGATAAAAGTTCTACATGTTCAGCAGCACAAATCTCTCACACATGAATTCAACTCAAATGCTGTGAAACCAAGTGTACTTTTCCCATTTTTTAAAAATTATTAATGCCATGAAAACCTTCAAAGTGTTTACAATTTTAAAGCTGATTGCACATATTTGCAAGAAAAGCATTAGGTTTTGATCAATGTTCTTAGTTTTGAAAGATGCTTTAAAAACTTTATAATTTCATCAGCTTAAGTCTGAACTCACAAGAGGCACATTGGAAGAGACATGATACCAAACAAGAGCAAGAACTACACAGCATGCATCTACCATGGGGAATGCCCAAGGATTCAACACAGCCAAGGGAAGCTATAGGCTTCTATCTGAACAATGATTCCACTAAAATAAAAAAGTAAAATGTCACAGCCCTAACCCTTGCCTATTTCTCCTATTTCTGCCTATTTCTCATTAGTATAAATTTATATTAGTATATAAATTTCTGCCTATTTCTCATTAGTATAAAAAGATTCTTAAAAGCCATGAGAGAAATCCTCAAGAAATTAAGCGGTTCAGTTACAAACCATAATTTAAGAGCATTTCAAATTCAAAACAACTTTCCTTACAAAACAGGACAAAATTTTACCAAAGAAAAGCCCACACCTGACCAACAGTAAGAACATCTGTAACCCAAATGGCATATTAAAGTTTCCATTTAACCCATTAACCATACTTTAGAAAGTTCAGTGTTAATAAACAAAATATTTCATTTAGCTTTTCAACTTGAATATTTCCACATGCTTGTTTTAAATTCTGCGCACAGCCACTGAATATTTTCTTCTACTGACTTCCTGTAAGTTGAGAACACTTCTGATATGTGGCATCCCATTTCAATACTAACCCTGAGAACTGAGAATTAGATTAAATGTTACACCTAATTTTTAAATTAGGGGAGTAACAGATTTGAATTAATCTCCCTTAAATAAATGGCCTATTACAACACATTAATTCCTTCCCCGTTTTACTGCTGACTTAATAAAATCCAAGTCTTTTACCTCAACAGTGGCAAAACAATTATTCTAAATAAAACAAAGTGATTGGCAAATGCTCCACAAAGCTGGAATCAAATTGCTTTGAAACTGAAACACACATATGTATACAATGCAAAGCAATTTTGAGAAAAAATAAAAAAAAAATACCCCATGGAAGAGCTTAAATCTATAAAATTTAAGAAACCTTTTTATCAAAGCCACAAATTATGTCCTGAATTGATCTGCCAAAGTCCAACACAGAATTTATATATACAATGAAATAAGCTTGAGAATCTGTTGTGATTTAACTCTATGATCTATTAGCTTAACAGAGAGCTTGAATAACAGATTAAGACGGCAAAGCAATTTCTGAAACCAAAATGCACCTGAGTATCTAAAAATTAGGTTTTAGATAATCCCTAATGACATATCCAAGGTCCACGATTAGGCCAAGTGTACACCTTTAAATTCATTTCACAGTTCTGTTTTATATATGTAAAAGGGTCCACGCCAGATAAATTCATTACTTCTCTTCAGCATTAACACTGAAACTGTCAAAGGCTCATCAAAACATTACTCCCAGGTTAGTCAATTTCAGCTGTTACTTGATGTTAGCACCAAAATAATTTATGAAATAAAAGTTTTTAATAACAAAAAGAAAACCCCCAAGATAAAGATTAGAAGAATTTTAAAAAGAAAAAATTGTGAAAGGAAGCTCACCTGCAGTTAGGTGGAGGGTCTAAAGTGATGTCTGCCAGTTCCTTCTGAATCCTGGAGTCAGGGAAGTGAGAGAGAAACACAAGAAACATGAAGGCGTTGGTAGCCTCCCACCGGTAATGCACAGGTCTGGCAGATAACCCTAACTGCCTGCCATGATAAGTGGGTTCTACTGAGGGAGAAGGAAACTACACATCAAAAGCTTCAGGCCCATAGTTTAGGAAAAAACTTCTTTTCCCACCGGTAGTGAGCTGGCGGTCCGGGGTCTCCTGCTGTTATCTAAAACGTTTCGGTTCCAGTCTTGCCTCGCACACTGAGGCAGTTGTATTTCTCGGGGTTTTCCACTTAGGAAATCATTGTAAAGCTTCGCTTGCGGACTCGTTTCCTAAGTTGCACTAGAATGTGCCGGGACACATTCACTTCTGCGCTGCACGGCTTCCCTGGACGGAGAAACCCAAGCCGCCGCGTGGGTGGGAAGGGTGCGCCCCCAATCCCCGCCCGGGTCACCACCACCCCTCCACCCGCTCCGGGCACCTCGGACGCCTCCCCGCCGCCTCCGCAGGGCGCCCTCCCCAGGCCGTCCCGCGTCCTCAGTGACGAAGCCAACATGGCCGCTCCCCGCGAGGCCCCTCGGGTCCAAACTGACCTGCCCCGCGTCGCGGGGTGCCGGCGCAGCGCAGGCCACAAGGCCGAGCCCCCGCTCGGCTGCCCCGGCTCCCCGCCCCCAGCCCGCGCGCGTCCGACAACTCGGGAGGCGCATGCCAGACCCGCGGGTGAAGGTGCAGACCAGGGGTGGCGAGAGCCCGCGCCAGGACGCACAGCGACTGCCCCACTCGCCTCCACCGCGCCCTGGGACCTCCAGCCCTCACGCCGCGCGCGGACCCCTGGGCGCCAACACTCCCGCCCGCCGCTCCAGCGAGACCGGACACTAGCAGCCGGCCCGCACAGGTGCACCCAGCCTCCGTCCCGCACAGCGCTGGCACTCTCCCCCCCCGCCCCTTTCCGGACCTGCTTTTTCCTGGATATCCTCTAAATTCTCTTAGATCTGCTCCCTTCCTTCTCCATCTCAGCATGGACACAGAACCTGGGACAATAACCCCCCCCCACCGCCCCGCGCGCGGCCCCTGGCCCATTTTCTATCTTCGCACCAACCCACGATTTCACAAAGAGCCCCATCCCCCACTCCTAGGCCGACGCCACCAAGCAGTTCACACCAAGCCCTGGCCTTTGTCTTCTGCTTACCTAGGCGCTTAGAGCATCAATTAATAAGACAAAGTTTGAGACCTTTAAGCCTGTGACATCTACTAAATGGTGCTTTCTATTTTTATAACCTTTCTTGCTCCTATCACATAAAACCCCAAAGGGCTACGGTACAACTTAAAAAAATCTCACGGAGGTAGCACGGTAGTAAAAAACTAAACACACACGCAGTCTAACGGCAATCAGAATCACAATGGTTGCTTTTCTCTGAGGGTGGGAAGACAGGCTGGGTAGATGAAATGGGCAGTAGGTTTTAGAAGGCATTGTTTTCTCCATGTGTAAGTAAAGAGAAATTAAGGGTGGTTATTCGGGAAGACCTTCCTATTGGAGGACACTTCCTGCCCCCTACAAATCTGGTGAGCTTTATAAAGCGGTTTGATCACAGCCTTTAAGGACATCTACTTATCTGGGTCTTGCTAAATTCTTTTGCTACCAATAAGCATTTCAGTTTTGAGACATTCCCAAACACCCGGGCTGTTTGATTCATTATTGTATGTTGGACTAAAAGTTTGGAATCCTAGTTTCCTGATTCTTTATGTGCATGTTAGAATGACTATACCTTAAGACCTATGTACATAGGCAAAAATATCCTCCACCTGAGCACAACTTGTATAAAAATACATATTGACTTCACTTCTTGCCAATTCAACCTCTACTATATTTACTGAAAAGGTGGTTACTTCTTTAATACCTAAAAAGTATACTACCAGTTTTAACCACTTCATCTCTACAACTGACATCTGCACGATTTCCATAATACTGACAAAAGATTTGTACGAGTAACTCATACATACGTTTCGCAGAGTAATTCTTGTCCAGACCACTCTCACTGGGAGCTTTTCATCTACCCATGGACTACAAACGAAACCACTTTCCAATATTCAGTTAAGTAACTTTACATCTACCAATTCAGGCTTTTTTATTCTGTCTCCC
Organism: Mellivora capensis; assembly: GCA_004024625.1. Classification (NCBI taxonomy): domain Eukaryota; kingdom Metazoa; phylum Chordata; class Mammalia; order Carnivora; family Mustelidae; genus Mellivora; species Mellivora capensis. The sequence goes on from PISX010000564.1 coordinate 59,766, forward strand.
GGTATATGGGCCCTTTTCAAGTCTACAGCAACACTCAGCTTCCAAGTCAACGTATTTCACAGAGCAGCTTTAATAGGATCCACTAACATTAATTTCTCCCTTATGATTTCCAGGATACGCTGCCCCTCTCCATTTTTTGCCTTCACTATTAACCTTAGCTCTGCTTTAACACTAACAGCCACTCTTTCCACAAGATATTCAAGGAGCGAAAACTGATGTTAACCTTATACGTAAAATTACCCCTTGTAGCGTCCTTTCATTTTTTGTACACCTACTAATCTCTTTCCCAGGAATTTTCAAATAAGTTTTTAAACTTCCTTAGCATAAATGGACAAATTGTGTGTAATGAAAAATCCCCCTCAGTAATTTGCTGACATAAAGGAAGACTATTTTATATTCGACACCTGTGCTTTTACCCCCAAATATATTCATGTGCGCCAGTGATATCCTGGTGCACAAAAAATACTAATAATCTAAAGCAAATATCCTGCCTTACTCAGATCAGTCCCAAAGCTGTTCCAGCATGGATCAGGGGGCACAGGGTACTGCAGGTCAGGGTAGTGAGGGGTAGGGAGTTGGGGAGATTAAGGAAAGCCCTATCCAATGTGAGCAGGGGAGATGCCAGGTTCTGGACTAATCAATAAGAGCCAGTTTGGATTCCTGGGAAGCCGAGGTGCCATCAAACCACCTCTCCAAAAATAAGTAGAATCTTGCTAAGGTATCTTGCCATTTAACTCTAAGCCTCTAAATTCTTTAAAACAAGCTAACATCTCTCCTTCATTCGCCCCATGGTTAGGTCACCAAAGCACTTTACCAACTTTTCAAATTTCTGGAAAAATGACAGAACAAACTTTGACTCTGAGTTCCGGGCTCACTACTCAGTGAAAACTAAAGACTCACATTCCGTTTTATTTTACGTTCCTTTAAAAAAGATACCCCTATTTAACCCACCATTTGTATTCCTTACTGTCTTCCTGGTTTGCCACCTTAAAGTTTAATGACTGTCCACCTGAGAGCAGCAGGATTTATAAAGGGCACGGGGTTTCCCCGGAATCTGCTATAGATTATTTTAAGGGTCATGGAGATCAGAGAATATTACTGAAGGATGCTTGAGGTAAAAAAGTAGGTTCTTTCAGAGGAAAATAGTAAAGAAAAAAGAGCCACTGCTTGAATTCAGCTTGGGAAAAAAAAATTTTTTTTTTTACACCGTATAAGATGTATCATGAAAAAAATGAGTCTCCCTTTAATTTGGCAAAATTGAAGTTTTTAAAGAGAAAAAGAGAATCCCCCAAACAACCTACAATACCCATTTTACATCATTTATCAATTCATTTGCCTCAACTCTCCAAATCAGAAGAATCTCTTTAAGTTCCATCTGAAAACACCTGTTTTCACATATTAAATTTTTACCCCACTAACAGGAGATATTCCTTATGCAGTTTTCGGAGAAAGCTCCACTCAAAAAAGATCACAGTGCAACAGGTGAAGAGGAAGCAAGACGGTAATAGAATTCACTCTGATAGAGTTGTCTGGGCAGGTATTAGTAATTAAGTGGGATGACAGCCTTGAGAAGGGTCACAAGCTAGTGATTAATAGGACAAGTAATTTGAAATCAGATTTGGGGGTCACAAATAAAAGTAATGAGGATTCTTACAAACTTTAGCAAGAAATGAGAGAGGCAAGCCACAACAGCTGCACGTGGGTAACTATTAAAAGGAAAAAACCAGAAGCAATAGAGTAAAATAATTAAAGCTTCCAAGGCCCTTTTTTCATTTTTAACAGCACGCAAACCATGAGGAGCATTCAAGCTACCCCTCACTGGGAGGCAGACCAAATGAAGCAGCAAGAGGCAGTTCGGAAAATAGGAAGCCGAGGAGGTTGGGGGTGGAGGACGGTACCTCTTGGCGCTGGTAGAGAGGAGTTTGGAGTTTTTGCTCATGCTGACTTTACTCTCCTTCTTCTTGGGGGTGTTTGCTTCCTTCTCGGTTTGCTGGCTGGAGGACGAAGATGAGGAGGAGCTCGTGCTGGCCCTCGAATCGTCATCCGACATAGCGAACCCCCCACCCCACCCCGCAAACAGCCCCTGCGGGGGGAGAGAAACAAAACAGAAACACACACACCGCGCAGTCAGTGGAAATAAGGAACTCGGGTGCTGTCAGAAGGGCTTGGGCCAGGGGTGCACCCGGCCGCCCACCGCCCTCCACTCGCTTTTCCAAGTCTTCGGGCCCATTAAGGCTTTAGCAAATCCGACGCGGCTTGTTTATTTTTGGCCCCAAGTGGGGGATGCGGTGGGAAAACCAGAACGAGCTCAGCGAGCCGCCCCTCCCGCGCCCCCCGGGGCTTCCCTCGGGGCAGGGAGGGGAGAAGCCAAGCAGGCTGAGGGCAGGGTGGGGGCGCCGAGCGCCTCGGTGGGGCAAGGAGAGAAGGTCCCGGCGGTGTGCTGGCCTCGGGGCCGTTTCAGTGGGCTTTCCGGGGGTCGCGGGGGGCCACTGATCAAGGCGAGACAGCGGGGGCCAGGAGTGGAGTTTGGCGAGGTCGGGAAGAGAGCAGGGGCGGAGAGGAGTAAGAGAGGAAGCCGAAACGGGGGGACGGAGGCGGGGAGCGGGTGCCCGGGTGGGGGAAGGGAGAGGCCGGCGCGGGGGGGCAGGGGCAACGAGGCCCGAGGCCCCCCCAGCGCCGCGCCCCGACGCCTCTCCCCGCAGGCCTGTGGCTTGCCGCCCGGCCAGGGCTGCGCGGCTGGGGCGGGGGTCCCGAGCACACGCCCGACAGCCACCCCTAGTGGGGGTGGGGCGAGGGTGAAGGGGGGGCTCGGCCTCCACAGCGGAGGAATAACAATGAGCCCTTCCGCCCCGGAGGGGTTAATCCCCGCGGGCCCCCGCCCCGGGGGGAAACGGGGCTCCCCCGCCACCCCCTCCCCCGCTCCCGACCCCCTCAGCGGCCAGTGGGGGGCTCCCGGGGCAGCGCTGACAGTTCGAGCCACAATGCCCCCCCCATCCCCGACGCGGGCGGCCCCCGCACCCCACGCGGCCCGGGGTCCCTACCCATCCCCCGCGGGCGGGCCCCGGACCCCTGGGGCTCCTCCGTCCCTCTCCGCCCCCCCTCAGCCCGTGCCCGGCGGTCCGGGAGGCGCGGGTCGGGGGGAGGCGGCGAGGGGTGTCCCCGAGGCCCGGCGACGCGGCCGGGGGGCGGCGGGCGGCGGGGGGGATCCCCGTACCTCTCTTTGTGTCTGGCTCCTCCGTGCCGCCGCGGCGGCTGCTGCTGCGGCTGCGGCTGGGCCTGGCCACTCGTGTCTCTCTCTCGCTGGGAGAGAAGCGGAAGTGCAGCAACAGCAACTATTAAACAGGCAATGGCTTCCCCCAGCCACACACGCTCGCACACACACTCCTCCTCTTCGCCCTCACCCCTCCCCCACCCGGCCCGGTCCCACCCACCCGCGCTCCCCTCCCCCTGCACACCTCCGGGGGGGCGCGAGGAGGACACAGAGGACCCCGGGAAACCCTCCCCCCTCCCCACCCACTCCCCCACCCCAGCGCCGCCGCGGGACGCCAGAGAAGGAGCGAGGGGTGGGAATTTTCTCTCAAGTGGTTTGGGGACCTGGATCCTGAGCTGGAGAGGGCAAGCCGTTCCGAGATGGGGGGCGCTGGGAGCGATAGGAACTGTATGGAATAGGGCGGTCACGAGAGGAAGTTCTTTCCAATTAGGGGTTTTGGGAAGGGGGGGGACAAATTGGTGGGGAAGGTAGTAATTTGGTGGGAAGGACTTTGGACTAGAGAATGCAGTGGAAACTCCCCCTAAAAAGTGATCAGTTTAAGGGGAAAAAAGAAATCCCACAACAGGGTTTCCCTTTGAGCTGACACTGGCTTCACCCTCTGGCAATTTACCTGCCAAGAGCAGAGGTCGGTTTAGGCACGCCTGGTTGAAAAATCTCAAAGTAGGAGTTTTCTGCTCAGGCACGTGCCATTTTACAATTTTAGATTCTTTTCATAAAAAGTGGTGGTGTGTTATAAAAGTGATACAAAGGATTCGTGACAGGTAAAACCAACGTGTATCAGGCTTACAAATGTGAAAAATCACTGGGAAAAGAACCCTTTACTACTGAATTACACTGGATTTAGAATTTTTGGTGTCCGTTTACTTTAAATAGAAAGTTGGATTTTGGAAATTAGATAAAAAGTTTTGGGACTCTGGAATCTGCTTCAACAATAATATAAATGCTATTCAAATAATATTTTTAGAATAATCACTCAGTAATTCTTATGAATTGTTCCTTGTGTAGCACTTTTACCAAAGTTAAGATTAAGCCATCAAAAAAAAAGATGAATGCATCAAATTACGACTTAGTTTCTCACTTACCATTTCAGTTGAAGGAAACTGAAGATATATGTGCAATGCCACATATACAGGGTCTGGTACATTAAGGAGCCGGTGAGATAGATTTCCATGGGCACTCTAAATTATCTCGTTCAAATTGCCGTCCTTTTTCATGGCAACAGTGGCTTCAGTTACTATAGGGCAACACAACAGGTATAAAGCTTATGGCAAATCCACTAAGCAGGAAAACAAGCATTCTTACCACCACCTGAAACACTTCTATCCCTCAACATTGAAACTCCAACTTTATCAGGACTGAGAAAGTAATTGTGCATGCTTCTTAATCCTAACCAGGAAACCTGTATCTACCGGGAATTGCCAAGAATCAAGAAGTGGAAAAAACTTTATAGGTCATCATATCAGCCTCCAGCCTCCAGCTTCCTACCTTCAGACAGAACTATCCCTCAGTCACTCAAATGCATAGAAATTTTGAAAGACCTCCACACATAGCATTTGGTTTCAGAAGTCCTGATAGAGTGTGTGTGTGTGTGTGTATATATATATATATATATATATATATATATATACATACTTTTTTTTTTTTTAAATGACATTCTCTGCTGTATGTTATTTGAAAACCACCACCAAAAAAATCTCTCTGAAACCAGGTTGTAGGGCTCCTGGGTGGCTCAGGTGGTTAAGTGTCTGCTTCTGGCTCAGGCCATGATGCCAGTGTCCTTGGACCAAGCCCATGGCTGGCTCCCTGCTGCTTGTCCCTCTCCCTATGCCTGCTGCTGTCCCTGCTTGTGCCCTCTCTCTCTCTGTGTCAAATAAATCTTTTTTAAAAAAGTATATATTTTTGTGCTTCTGATGAAAAAGATATAAATTCAAAAGAAAACAATAAGCAAGTATGAAATAAACTTAGTTGGAATGAAGGAAATAAAGTTATTACAATTGAGACTTTCTCTTACAAAAATTTGAGTTTCTGATACTTTAAAATACATGTACACACTATGAGTACGACCAGTAAAAAATCATGTATGTATAAAGAAGAGAGCTGACAACACAGGAAAATAAAAGGTTTGATTTGTTGATACGACTAGGACAGTGGATGAACTTTTTCTTCAATTTTGGTTTGCATATATCGCATACTTGGATACTAAATATAATAATATTTAAAGAAAAAAAATCCTGAACATGGTAGTTTGTGTTTATTGTTGATGCTTGGGTTGGATCTGTCCCTCGGGAAATAAATCATGTAATTGAAGGGCTCCTCCTCTATAAGAGAAGTGTTTTCCCAACCACGAGTCTAGAAGGATAGTAGCCCTCTTTTGTGTACGGGCCCTTATCGCTAACCTTGGTTAGTGCTTTATGGTTTGAGAATGACCTATTGAGGGGGAATAAAAACCTCAAAATGTTTAGAAAAGAATTCACTGCTCTCTTGGGGCACCTGGGTGGCTCAGTGGGTTAAAGCCTCTGCCTTCGGCTCAGGTCATGATCTCAGGGTCCTGGGATCGAGCCCAGCATCGAGCCCAGCATAGAGCCCAGCATCGGGCTCTCTGCTCAGCGGGGAGGCTGCTTCCTCCTCTCTCTCTCTGTCTGCCTCTCTGACTACTTGTGATCTGTCAAATAATTAAATAAAAATCTTAAAAAAAAAAAAGAATTCACTGCTCTCAAAAAGACTAATCATTATATCAGATTATTTTAAACATACAGTTGTCTCAGTCACGAAAAACTAAAAATTCATTTGCAACCTTCCAGTTTTACTTATTAGGTACAAGGCCTAAGGAGTTAAATTAACCTCCCTGAGCCTCAGTTTCCCTGTCTCTAAAGGGCAAGACTACCTGTGCTACACTGACGGGCAGAGCTGTTAGAAGAGTCAAATGAGTCTCTATGATAAAGATGGTTTGTTAACTATTATGCAAAGTAAATTATTAATAATCCCACCCTGATACTAATTCTCAGGAATTCTGTTATGACATGGAGACTTTATGACTTAGAATTGATGACAAATATAAAAACCCTCCTATGAAAGAGCCAAGGAACCACAGAATTTTATTTACTAGAAGGGGCCCAAGATATATTCAAGTTCAAATTCCTAGTGTTATAGATGGAGAAATTAAGGCAAAGAAAGCCTGATAGGTCTTGTTCAAGGTCATGCAGTAAGTTGGTGGCAAAATTGTGGCTATTGCTCATGCTGCTGAGAGATGATATGGGGGGATAGAGGAGGGGAAAGCCTCAATTACATTAAAAAATATGTATTAAGGGGTACCTGGGTGGCTCAGTCGATTAAGCATCTGCCCTTGGCTCCTGTCCTGATCCCAGAGTCCTGGAATCAAGCCTGCATTGGGGCTCTCTGCTCAGCGGGAAGCCTACTTCTGCCTCTCCCTGCCTCTGTTTCTCCCTCTGCTGCTCCCTCTGTCACTCCCCCTCCCACTTCCTCTACTTGTGCTCTCTCACTCTCATTCTTTCTCTAAATAAATAAATAAAATCTTTTAAAAAGGTATTAAATATAAAAGAGCTCTGGGGGTGCCTGGCTGGTTCAGTCCGTGGAGCAAAAGACTCCTGATCTCAGAGTTATAGGTTAAAGCCCCACATTGGGTGTAGAGATTACTCAAAAATAAAATCTTTTTTTTTGTTAAGATTTTGTTTATTTCTTTGACAGAGATCACAAGTAGGCAGAGAGGCAGGCAGGGCGGGGAGGAGAAGCAGATTCACCGCCGAGCAGAGAGCCTGATGTGGGGCTCGACCCCAGGACCCCGGGATCATGACCCGAGCCGAAGGCAGAGGCCTTAACCCACCGAGCCATCCAGGCGCCCCAAAATAAATTGTTTTGTTTTGTTTTTTAAATTGGGTAATATTTTCAAGAACATATTAACAATTGGGTGCCTGGGGGGCTCAGTTGGTTAAGTGACTGCCTTCAGCTCAGGTCATGATCCCAGAGTCCTGAGATGGAGCCCCATATCCCTGCTGAGCAGGGAGCCTGCTTCTCCCTCTCCTTATCTGCCACTCCCCCTGCTTGTGCTCTCCTGCTCTCTCTTTCTGTCAAATAAATAAATAAATAAATAAAATCTTTAAAAAAAAAAATAACATATTGGGGCACCTGGGTGGCTCAGTGGGTTAAAGCCTCTGCCTTCGGCTCAGGTCATGATCCCAGCGTCCTGGGATTCAAGCCCCACATTGGGCTCTCTGCTCAGCGGGGAGCCTGCTTCCCTTCCTCTCTCTCTGCTTACCTCTCTGCCTGCTTGTGATCTCTGTCAAATAAATAAATAAAATCTTAAAATAAAAAAAACATATTAACAATCAAGACAGATGGGAAAGTGAAAAAAATGGTAGCAAGTTAAAAGAATCACTACTTTGACAACATTTACTTAAAACAATGACCACTACTGAAGTTCCTACTCCCCATTCTGAGAAAAAATCATCATTGTTTATTTATTTTATATTTTTGGATATATTTTAAATACGTAATACATTCTCATGCTATATCATTTTTAAAGAAATCAAAGGTATGCCAGGAAATTCTCTGCCACTCCCCCAACTCTGCGGTCCACTGTGCTTAAGCAAGCAAATGCATACAAATACACTGGATGCTTTGGTAGGAATGCTCAATTTACATTTAAAAGATGATTGCAGTCACAGAAGCCCAAGTGACTGAACACTGTGACATCTCTGAGCTTTGAGAAAGTGGGCTTCAGTTTTTACTAATACCTATTCCTTATCCTCAGAATAATCCAACTCTTTTCTTCAAGCCATCTTTAGAGTATCAAGTACTTTTAAGTAGAAACACTTGAAGATCAAGGTGTTGACTGATCCCTAGTAGGTGAAATGATACAGTTGATTCAGAAGAAAGAGACCCAGTCTAACTTCTGAGCATTCCGATTTTTGGCTCGTTGCTTACACTGAACTTCAGGTGTTTCATAAAAGCAACTGTTCTCTTTGGCCAATTTCACATCTAAAGAATCGTCAAGCAAATTAACACTTGTTAATATGCGTTTTTAAGCTTGCCTTATGGCTGGATAGAAAGGATTTCCCTTTTTTTGTCAAAAGAAAAAAAATCTTATGTTTGGAATTTAAAAAGAATTCCTATAAAGCCTTTCTGAAAATATGGACTCACTGCAGATTTCAGTGCACTTGATTTATTTTATGATGCTCCTTTGCCTGAAAAATGCATTCCTTACACAGAAAGATAAGGAAGGTTCGCAAAGAAGGGTCAATTCCATGAAGTCTAATGATATCTAGGGCTTTTATCTTCAATTCAGGTCATTTTTCTGTAGGCCTTTTTTTAAAAAACACTGATCCCTTTGAAGGACCTAAGCATTGTTAGACTTTAGTGGTCCTGAATGTTGCTATCACAGGAAGCTAGGACAGAGCTAAATTATTTTTTTCTACCACATGGAGGCATTGAACAACCATGTGATTTTCAAAACTTACCAAGACTTGGTAAGAGCCTGGTGCTTTCTCAGGCAAGGGCAAAAAGGTTTGTTTGATGCTGACAAATGGATAGTGTTTAGTAGGAAAGCATTCTCTCAATTTATAATTTAGCATGTCCTTTGTAGAGCTTATTCTCTAAACAAACTAGCTTCTTTAACCTCCTTTATATTGATAACATAAGGACTATATTGAAACATACTGGATTGCAATTCAGGCAGTTTGGGTTCATTAATCTCTGAAACCTTTTCTTAACACTTTCACAGTTGTTTTTTGTTTTGTCTTGTTTTTTTTTTAAATTTGGGAGGAATGAAATAGTAGGGAAAATTACTCCTATTTCACCCTCTAAATTATCTATTGTGAAACTTTTTAAACATCACTTTCCCGGCAGTTTCATGGTGTGGCAAATCTATGGTCAAGGATCCGGTTTTGAATCCAAACTTTACCTCAATAACTGCAAAACCCCAGAAGCAATCAGTGGCAAAGATACCAATCTTGACTTGCTGAGCATACATGACGAGTTCTGTCTCTGCAGCAGACAGTACTCATGTCTCTGTCACAAATAAATTAATCAACAAACATTTATTAATTGCTCCATGTGTGCTAAGCATAGTACTGAGTGTCTCAGCAGATGTAAAGAAGTCTAAGAGGTACTTGCTGGCCTCCGGTAGGGCCAGGGGAGAAGGGATTATAGCTAAGCCTAGAAGGACAAGAAAGACTTGGGAAGATAGAGAGGAATTCCCTGAGATGAAAATGACATATTTTAAAAAGATTTTATTCATTTATTTGAGAGCAAGTGAGAAATCACAAGCAGGGGGAAGGGTAGAGGGAGAAGGAGACTCCCCAGTGAGTAGGGAACCTAATGTGGGGCTCAATCCCAGGACTCTGGGATCTTGACCTGAGCTGAAGGCAGATGTTTAACCGACTGAGCCACCCAGGCGCCCCAGACATAACATTTAAAAAGATAGGGGAAAATCACCAGACAGACTCAAAGTATTTCATTGTTAAAATATAGATACATATAAGGTAGAAAATACTTTATTATTAAAAACTAAAATAGTGAAACCGGACTTTATTCTTCAGAATTGTCACTGGCATGAAGGACAAAGAAAAACAGAATTTCAGAGTAAAGGGAACTAAAGAAGCATGAGAGCTAAATGTAATATATGTTTATGGACCAGGTCCTGTACAGGATGGGGGGAAAATTTGTAAAAGACAGAATCGGGTCCATTAAAAAAATTAGAATATGGAATTTAGATTAAAGTGTTGTATGGATGTTAAATTTCCTGAAGTTGATAACTATACTGAGAATATTCTTGTTTCTAGGGAACACAAGCTGGAATATTAAGGGGTAAAGAGGCATGATGTCTGTAAACTATGTAAATTACAAAGAAAAAAATTAACAATGTGTGTTGGGGGTAGGTGCAGAGAGAGAGAGGAAGGGAAGGAACAAAACCAATGTGTCAAAATGTTACAAATTGGTGAATCTGGGTAAAAGGTGTATGGATATTCTCCTTACTACACGTATGGTTTTCCTTTCAGTTTGGAGGAACAAAAATGTGTTTCTGTCAGAAGGAATGAAATGCAGGGGGATGAAGAAGAGATTACTAACGCATTTCATACCTCTATATTGTTTCACTTCTCAAAAGAAGTGTGCATTCCTTTAGTACGTTTTAAATCAAACCACTAAGTCGTTAAAAGAACAAAAAGATATGTGGAGGCAGAAAACCCAAGAAGTGACTGGGGAGCCCACGAATAGGCTAATTTGGTTGAAGGACTCAGAGAAGTGACTGGATGGACAGAAGGATGAAGAGTGGGTACCCTGAGTTTGCAGAGGGACTTCATGGAAAGCTAAGAAGCCTGGATTTCATTATAGGATGAAAGGTACCAGGGAAAGACTTGAAAGGCATTTTAGCTTCAGGGGTATTTTAAGAAGATTAGTTTGATAGAAAAGGCGGAAAGGAGAGAAAGGAGTCAAGGAAACCAGGAGGAGGCCATTGAAGAGTATATGCGTAGGGAAGCAGTTCCTAATTCCTAATTCTCTGCGCTTATTTTAATTAACTGCAGTTTAGTGCTGAAGCTCTGGGAATTTCAGTCCTGTGACAGCAGAGACTATGCCTGCTTAGAACTATATAGAACAATGCTTGGCACCTAGTAGGCAAGCAATACAAAATTAAGGTAGGGAATGAAAACCATCCTTGTCTTTCATAGTGGTGATTTCCCTTTTCCCATCTCGTATGGTGTTCCATCATTCCACCCAGGGGTCGAAAAGGGGCTTGTGGAATCTGTGGTGCTGTTCCCAGGGGAAGCACAAGTGACCCCAGGGCAAGGCGTGCACTGACCCCAGTCCTCCCAGCATGGCAAAGAATCCAGGCATTGACATTGGAGTTACAGAATTCCAAATTGGAAGAACTCTAGAGACCATGAGATGGACCCAGTTCTGTTGACAGACAAGGAAGCTGAGATCCAAAGAGGCAAGATGAGTTTTCGGAGATCAAGCAACTAGTTAGCACCAGCCCTTGGAAGAATCCAAGCGGACTACGGAGATGTGTGGAATCTACATGCCTACCCCTCTAACATGGAGCAGCAGACAGTGGCCAGAAGGGCCAGAGGTAACTTGCCTCGGCGGAGGCAAACACGCTTGTATTTCATCTACACAGCACTGCTTTCTGTGGATCTGGGCTGTCAGAGTCTTTGATATCCATTCCACGGTATACATTAGACTGGACCCAGATTTACTACTCACACACACACATATACACACACACGCACACACACACTTGCACACACAACTCTTGCTTTCCTAAACTACTCGCTGAATTGAAGCAATCCTAAATCTCACAGTGCAATGGTAACAGTTATTTGCCCAGTGTGGTTGTAAGAAAAGAAGTAGAGATTCCTATATCCCCTTCTTCCTCCCTAACTTTACTCACCCTGGAAGTCTTTTTAGGTCTTGGGGAAGAGGAAAAGCAGGAAAATGTTTGGGCACGACCACTCTGGCTTTGTGGCTGAGGTTACACCCATTGGCATCCGGTTCCCACAGGTTATGAGGAGCTGAAAGTTGGAGAATATCCTAGCCCCATTTTCCCACACCTCATTCTTCCCTACTCCTCCATCTAAAGGAGGAGCATGTAGTTCAGGGTAGTTAAGAGAACAAACAGACGAGTTTCTATACCTGTACAGCCTCTTACTAGCAGTGACCTCAGGAAAGTTCTTCAACCTGCTCAGCCTTCGTGCTGCATCTGTAAAACTGAACTAATAAACTCACTTCATAAGATCTTTTGAAGGTTAAATGAGAAATGTCTGTAAAATGCTTATTAGCCCAGGTGCCTAGCATGGCCATACCCAATAAGTGGTAGGTATCATCAGTTGAACTTAATATGTTATCTGGCCTTGATGTATTTTTCAAAGTTCAAGGCAGCAACCTCGGACTTTCTTCAGCTATTCCAGGGTTAATAAATTAGAAGAGTGCATGCAGCTCAATCTTACTTATATACTATTTTGTATTGTTTCCTGTCAGTTGAGAAATGGTAAGCAAAGGGAGGGAAGGACCCCTGCCCTCTTCGGGCTCCAGCCCAAGGCCAAGCTCACAGAACTGAGTAACCACCTACTGATGGATTGTTCCAGTGGCAAGAGCCTCTGATAGAGCATGAACAGACAAGTAAGTCAGAAAACATCTGGTTTTGCCCAGTAATGTTCCTCTCCAAATGAATGAGTCAGAATGGCGCAAGTATGTGACACTTCTGCTTAAATTGTTTGGAGAACTATCAGGTGAACGATCGTTTCAGAGGATTTGTGTCTGTTGCATAGAATTCTCTTTCTCTTTAGATGCACCATTAGTCCAAACTCTTGAAAATGTTAAATCAAGAGATCCAAAAGAAAACTGGCTGTGGACAAGATGGGATTTCCAAAGGCATTTAAAACACGAAGAAACTCTCTGGGAAATCTGTTAATCACAATATGGGCACGTGTGGAAAATGTTGGTGAAAATATTTAGACTCTTTAACACAATTATTTTTTCCCTATAGGATTTGCACACAATGGATCCCCAGAGGTAATAAAACCATCATAATCACTTCTTGTTTGAAAAAGTCATTTTCTGCAACATCTGTTCAGGTTCTTAAGTCCATTCTAGGGGAGAACTTTAGAACTGGACAGTTTGGGGGAATATTTGTCCTTTTTTTAGAGTTCTAAAGTTTTATTATATTCAAGGGTTGAGTGCCATAACTTTTCTATGAAAGCCAATTTTTTCATTATAGTTACATAAAGATTTGTATTCCGAAACCCTCAAATACTAAAAAAGCCACTTTTCTGCAGCTCTGGGTCACTCCTCGACACCACTGTGTCCTTGAGCGATATGGGTGGAGAGATTAGGAGTTTTACATTCCAATATTTAGAGTTTGCTTAGTTCCAGTTCTGTCTTAGCTTAAAATAAATCCTTGGGGAAGTGGGTGGGTTTAAGAGGTATATAGTTAAGATGTTATTTTTGGAAACTGTTAGAGAATGAAATGAAAACTTGTGATTTTCCTTCAACTTGGCTTGAAAACAAAATATCTTATGAACTTGGAGGTGAATACATTCACTCTCCTCAAACTTGCTTATTTGTAAATGAGTGACTTAGAGCAGAGCCCTGAATAGGGAATTCCAATTCTACACTTTTTTCTTAGCTCTGTCCCTGTGTATGGATTGATCCTTACCATAGTCATCAACCATCCTCTTCTTAAAAAAAAACCCCAAACTGCTTTATGTTTAAACACATACTATTATTGAAACCGCCCATTTATTTTATTGTACATCTAAATGCTATACAGTGTCCAAACTAGATAATTTAGGTTTGGCCCTCTATAGGGATGGCTAGCAAGGCTTTCCTTAGGAGTATAGGGTGTTTTTGTTTAGTTTTGTTAGTATAGGATTTTTGTGTTCTCTCCTTATGAAATATGCATCAAACTCTCACTTGTGACTTGTGTAAGATGTGAAGGCAAAGCTGTGCTATATGTTACCGTCACTGAGAGGACATTTGGGCGTGGTACCATGCTACCTCTGAAACTATTTATTTATTTAGTAAACCCTACCCTGAAGTGGGGTTTGAACTCACAACCACAAGGTCAAGAGTCACATGTTCTATCAACTAAACCAACCAGGTGCCCCTGGAACAACTTGAATACACAGCTTCTGCTTTCTAAAAAGTCCCTTTTTGTTTATTTGTTTACTTTTTACTATGAAAAATTTCAAACATTCATAAAAATAGAAATAATAGTACTAGGATCCGCATTTACCCACTCTACCATTCACATTCAAGAATTGGTAATATTTGTCTTATTTACTTTTTCTTCTTCTCCTCCATCCCACTCTTCTTCTTCTTCTCCTTCTTCTTCTTGTTCTTCTTCTTCTTCTTCTTTTCCTCCTTCTTCTTCTTTTTGCTTTATCATTTACAATGACAGATATCAAGACAATTCACTCCTGGGGCGCCTGGGTGGCACGGTCAAGTGAGCATCCGCTCTTGGTTTCCACTGGAGTTGTGATCTCAGGGTCATAGGATGAAGGCCTGAGTGGGGTGCCATGCCCTGGGGGGTGGGAGTGGGGGAGTCTGCTTGAGGTTCTCTCTCCCTCTCCCTTTGCCCCTCCTCCCATATGCACGCACACTTTCTGTCCCTCAATCTCTCTCAAATAAATACAGAAATCTTTTAAAAGAAAAAAGATAATTTATCTCTAAATTCTTCAATATGCTTCTTCAAAAAATAGCCACATACCATTATCACACCACACAAAACTAGCAAGAGTTCACCTGTATTGTCTAAATATTCTATACATATTCAATTCTCTAATCTCCTTTTAGGTTGGAATAAGTATTCCATTAAAGACCATTCACATTGCTTTTGTTTGTTTTGTCTCTTTTTTAAAAAGATTTTATTTATTTATTTTATTTTAAAGAGAGAGCAGGAGGAGGAGCTGACGGAGAGAGGGACAAGCAGACTCCTTGCTGAGCCCCAACACAGGGCTCCATCCCGTAACTCTAGGATCATGACCTGAGCCAAAACCAAGAGTCAGTTGTTTAACTCACTGAGCCATACAGGCACCCCTGTTCTGTCTCTTTTAATCTAGAACAATCTCCCAACTATTCCACATCTTTTCCCCTTTTTTTCCTTGTGGCATTTTTCATTGAGTCATTGAAAAGATATGCCACTTTGTATTGTAGAATGCTCTACATTACAGATTTGCTTAACTATTTTTCATCAGGGTACCATTTAATAATAACCCTCTATCTTTCCTATATTCTGTAAATTTCTTTTTAAAGATTTTATTTATTCATTTAAGAGAAAGAGACAGAGAGAGCAAAAGCAGGGGGAGAGGCAGAGGGAGAGGGAGAAGCAGACCCCCTGCCTAGCTGGGAGCCCACTGTGGGGCCTGATCCCAGGATCTGGAGATCATGACCTATACTGAAGGCAGACACTTAACCGGCTGAGCCACACAGGTCCCCCTATATTCTGTAAATCTGAGGTGTGATTCATTCCAGTTAAGCTTTTCGCCACGAGAGTTAAGTCATATGTGACACTGTACTTCCTGTTGTATCACATCAAGAGGCAATGAATGCTTGTCTCTTAAAAGGAATCTCCTGAGAAGCAGCAACATGTACTGTTTCTCCTTTGTCTTAAAAAACATCACTGGAGGGGCTCCTGGGTGGCTCAGTTGGTTAAGGGTCTGCCTTTGGCTCAAGTCATGATCCCAGGGTCCTGGGATTGAGCCCTGAGCTTGGCTCCCTGCTCAGCACGGAGTCTGCTTCTCCCTCTTCATCTGCTCTACCCCCCAACTTCCTTTCCCCCACTCATGCTCTCTCTTTCTCAAATAAATTAAATCTTTAAAAAACCCCAAACAACAGCAACAAAAAAACAGCCACTGGGCCAGAACTGTGAATGTCATATACCCTCCCTCTCAGATGAGTCTCAGTTCTCTTGTGAGAAGGAAAAGCAGTACTAACTCTAACTTTCACAGGGTTATGGTAAGGACCACGGGAGAAAAGAATAACGTGAATAACTACGATTTATTGAGCAATCACTATGTCAAGCCTTATGCAAGAACTTTCCATTTACTATTGGAAATGGAATATTCCATTATACTACTAAAATTTATGATTCCAATTAATCGTCACACTAGCCACAAGAGACCGGTACTATTACTATCATCTCTATTATGCAGGTAAAGAAACAGAGACACACAAAGAGAGTGAAGCAATTTTGCATAGGTCACACACGGTTAAGAGGAGGAGGCGGGATGCAAACTCCACCACCCAACCGCAGAGCCTGTGCAGGAAATCACCGTGAGTACTACACAAAAGCCAAGTATCAACACAGAAATACCAGTCGTTGTGTTAGGGGATGGAGAGGATGTTGTTTTTTGTTTTTTTCTTTGTTATTTCTGATGTTATTCTATTCCTTTCATATCCACGAAATGAATAGGCATTTACAGGGGAAGACATACAATATGGATATAAAATAACAATCAGAATCATTTATTACTTACCTGCGCTGGTGGTACTGACAACGGAATAAAAGAAATCACATCAACAATAATAAAAAAACTTGGCCTAGAGGGAAATAGACATACGAAGTAACACCATAAGCACATATCCTGTATTTTCTTCTTTACAATGCTCCTCCTTTTGTCCCGTTTTATTTGACATATGGCTCACTTCATAAAAATGTTTAAATATTGATTTCCAAATAGCTTCACTTACTTGGTCCTAAAACAATATTAACAGGCCATGTGGTTTCTGGAAGGATCTGTTCTGCTATTTCTGTAAAAAAATGCTTTGCTTTTTTTTTTTCTTATTAGATTATTTATTTATTTAAGTAATCTCTACACCCAACATGGGGCTCAAACCCCTGACCTCGAGATCAAGAGTCACATGCTTTTCCAACTTAGCCAGCCACATACCCCCAGAAATACAACATGTATCTGTGATAATTCTAACCCTGCAAATAGTTATTATAATTTACATAAAAGTCAGTAAGATCTTTGGAATAGATTTTAAAATATATATATCAACCCGATGTAGGGGAGGGACACCAAAATTATAGCAAGCCATGGTAAGGTAAACGTATCAGAAAATTGAAAATCATAATTGTCTTTTATCATACCTGAATGATAAAGAGAAAAGATAAAGAGAAAAAAAATTTCTTGAAAATTTCACATAGCTGATTTCCACTTCAAAGCTCCTAACGATGATCTTTTTTTGGGGGGGGGGAGGGTTATACAGTGTTATTAATAATTACTAGCTGAAATGTATCGATTGCTTTCTATGTCTTAGGCACTTCACCTGCATTATTCCACTTAATCTTTGCAACTGCCCTATAAGGTAGCTGCATTTATTATCACCTACTTACAGATGAGAAAATTTAGTCTTACAGAGCGGTTACTTACCTCTCTGTAAGTAACTGTGAACAGTTACACAAACATTAGGTGGCAGAGCCCAGAAGTCAAACTCAGGACTGACTCCAGAGCCCAGCCTCCCATCTGTGGGTCAGCTACCCACAGATGACGATAAATAATGACTACAATTTTCCTCAACTGAATTTCAAACCCTAAGAACATGCAAACTCATAACTTAGTAGAATGCCTTGTGCTGAACTGAGAACAATGCAACACAAGAAACTGGATTGCAAAATGTAGCTTTAGAGGCTGGGACTCAGACTCACATTTCCTGCACCAGCAGCAGAAGAGGATTCTCAGCACTTGCCGGGCCCCCTTTCCTCCCCACCCTCCTGAACAGCCTGTGGGCGTTCTTCTTTAAGATTCTTATAGCCACACTGGTGTCTGCAGCTGCTTTGGCATCCCTCCCTTTTCCGCCTCCCTACAAAGCTCTGGTGGGCAGGGTGTCTTCTTTCCCATCCTCTGGGGTTTCACCCAGCAGCCAATCAATGCATATTTGTTGAATGAATAAATGAATGAATGAGTGAATGAGCAAACAGCTGTCCAACCAGTCATAGGTGGAAAAGTACACAGAGGTACTTAAATAGTAAGCCATTTGCCTGAAATAGTCTCAGCCTGGCCAGAATACAAATTTCACTAAACTTCATCATTAAGTTGGGGAACGTTTATGTATTCTGTATTAGATACATTATTTACTTCACATTTCATACTTGGTTGCCTCAATATTATTCAACACTACACTTGCTGTGTGATTGGGTCCTGTCACCTAATCTTTGATCCTTGTTTTCTTAATTATAAAATGATGCTATTAAGCCATACCTCACAGGTTGTCCTAAGGATCAAACAAGGTCACGTGGGGTGGGGCTCTGCAAACTGTTCAGTGCTTTCTGATGCTGTCATCATTGTGCATTTATTAGCTCCTGATATTTGCAGCCTTTGTGCATCTAGTTGGTGGGGTAGACCTAAATGCATGATAGAAAAAGGGTGGTGTTGTGGAGAGAATTCAGGGGTCCCTCATGCCACCCACTAGAACAAAACACGCTGTCGCCAGAGCTGTGTGGGTGGACCTGTGGAAGTCTAGCAGCCAGACCACACCTTGAGGGAATTAAAAAAAAAAGGCCCGTGGAAGCCCCCAAAACATTTGGAGTCTCCTTGCTCTTTCCTTATCCCAGTCACAGCCATAACCATTCTTCAGTCAAGACTCTGTCTAGACTTGGGGCGCCTGGGTGGCTCAGTGGGTTAAAGCCTCTGCCTTAGGCTCAGGTCATGATCTCGGGGTCCTGGGATCGAGCCCCGCGTCGGGCTCTCTGCTCAGTGGGGAGCCTGCTTCCTCCTCTCTCTCTGCCTACTTGTGATCTCTGTCAAATACATAAATAAAATCTTTAAGAAAAAAAAAAAGACTGTCTAGACTGACAGCCAAAAACCAGATTGTCTAATTAAGCCATTGAATCAGACAGTGTCACTTCAAAAAGTGCAGGGCTTGAGCTCCTGCCCAGGTGGGCACATTCCAGTAATCTTCAGGAGGCAGCATCCCACCTTCCCCTCCCCAACCATCCTTTATGTGGTAAAGAAGAGGAAAACAAAACTCAGGTGAATTGTCTTTCATCCATCCTAATTAGTTTTTCCCTCCTTGTTGGGATTTATTTGAGCAAGTGAGACAATCAGCATTTGCCCAGGAAGTTCTGTTCCTCCAACATTGGGGTCTCAGAGAATTAACATAGTGAAGCAGAAAGTTTGTTAATAATAAACAGGGCTTCTTTCTTGGGTCTTCTTTACTGCCCTCTCCGTGTCCTCCCCTGTGCTCTTGGCTCCCTGTCACCACCCTCTCCTTCCATCTGTGTGAAGAGGAAACCCTCTGAAGTGTCTGTGAGACAAACAAACAACACGCCCTCTCTCCCCTCCCATTTTCTTCCTTCAAGGTTCTTTGCAGTAATTTTTGAAACTGAAATTTTCACAACAAATTATTTTGATGGGTTCAGGGACATAAATTTTAATTCTCAGCCCCCAAGCAAACATTTCAACCAAAGATCCCTTACCTTTTTAAAAAAGAGCAAAGTAAATTTCTGCAGCAAAGAAAGACCTAGTATTTTCCTGGGCCTTCTTGCAAACAGAGGCCCCTTAGACAATATTTACATCTACGTGTGGGTGAGTTGAGACTGTGCTTGGGGGCAGTTGGAATAAGAGAGGCATTGATAGATTCCAGTAAGGCTGGCGGATATTGAAGAGTATGGTGTAACCCGGGAAGGGAGCACTGGGTTTGTGAAAAACGCATAATATTTCTGAGCCCTCATGTGGACTAGGCAGCGTGCGAAATGCTCTACAGATAACGTCTTTTCATTTTACCTTCATAACCACCCCTCGGAGCAGACACTAGAGTTCCTGAGTGCCAGCTGGGGAAACCGAGGCCCGGAGGGATAAGGGACCTAAAGTCTCTAAGGCCCTTGCTACTCCTCTGCGGTCTGTGGACCAACAGCACCGGCGACACGTGGGGGCTGCTTCCAATCCGCGTGGTAACAAGGGTGATGGGTGCACACATTCTAGGCCGGCTCCATATTGCTAGGGATACTGCAGCCCTGAGCGCGCGCATGCATTCTCTTTCCGACCCGCCTGGGACCTGATGTTTACCTTCCCGAGGCTGTTGCTCATCCATAAAATGAAGATGAGCTCAATCAAGCTCACTGTTGAGAATTCAAGGAACTTCAGCGGCAGCTTTCCAAAGGTCTCTAGAGGGCTTTTTGAAGTTTGAGTAAGTGGCACTACATAAATGGTGGCAGATCGTTGACTAGTTTGCAAAAAGTTGCTTTTGAATAATAATAGAGGTAATGCACCCTGGGTATGGGAAATCTGGAAAATGAAGGGAAGGTAAAGGAAACACGAAAAATTCTCCCATAAAACCCATATCTCCTGAGATAACCCCAGAAACATTTAGCTGTGTTTCCTTTCAGTATTTTCTCCTCACATATATACGTGTATAAATGTACTATTTTTTTTTTTTTTTACCAAATAGGTATCATTCTGTATGTATGTGTTTGCATCTTAATTTTTTTTCCCTTCACATTTACATGGGGGGGCAGGTTTATTTTTTTTTTGTTTTATTTTTAAATTATTTATTTATTTATTTGACAGAGAGATCACAAGTAGGCAGAGAGAAAGAGGGGAAAGCAGGCTCCCCGCTGAGCCGAGAGCCCAATGCCAGGACCCTGAGATCATGACCTGAGCCCAAGGCAGAGGCTTAACCCACTGAGCCACCCAGGCACCCCTGGGGGGCAGGTTTAAAATACTTTCAACCAGCGAAGACACAGCTGCTTCCCAGGGCTCAGACTCCAAATCAGAAAGTTCTTTCCATCTAGTTTTGATTCCTTCCGCTGCAAGGTAAGGAGTAAAATGGGAACTGCCCTGTGCTGAAGTGGTAGACCCCATGTTTTTGAAGAGAGAGCCTCCTGAGGGACTGAGGGCACATGCAGGAGACCCTCAGGGTTCATGGCTTTGGGGCCCTGCAGAGGACCCACGTTCGTGCTGGGCCACAGAATAACAGGTGGCCTTCCAACTGTGCAAATTCCTTCACAGTTGGCATTGTCTCTTTTTTTTTTGCTTTTGTTTTTAAGTCTCTGTGCCCTAGAGCTCTGTGCCTGGCACAGAGTAGGTATCCGATAAATCTGCCGGATGAATGAATGGATCAGTTAATGAGTTAATGAATGAACAAATACATGAATGAAGTGCAGAAATAAGATGGGAAGCTGCCTACTGATAGGAATCAGACATTTCCTCCCACCCCTACCGTGGCCAAACATGCCCTCTCTATGCTGCAGCTTCTACCCTAAGATTATTTCTTTGCAGCAGTCTTCAGAGGGCCTGTTTTCTATACCAAGCATCCCTGGGAGGGCTACCTGTTTAACACGCTTTGCAAATATGCGGATGCTGGGATATTAGGGATGAGGTTTTCTACAGTTTGCCATAATCATTAATACTCTAGCTAAACCAGCTTGCTAAGCTGAGTCCTCTGTCCTTTCGAATATTCCAACGTTGTGTCTTCATCAAGGCTATTTTCCCCAGGGGGTGAGGAAATTTTGCCTTTGAAAGCCCAGGAATTAGAGAGCAGTCAGTGGAATCTTCCCAGTGAAAGGTCTTTGGGGGGGGTGACATTGTTTCCTTTGGCAAGAATAGACTAATCTGGAGTGGGAAAGAGCGCGACTCCCACAACTTGGAGGTTTCCCTTGGAAGGTCTAGTGAAGAGCTAAACTGGACAGGGCAGAGGGCACACCTGACCAGAAGGTGAACTCAAGAAACGTGGGTTTGTTTCGGGTCATGTCTTTACAGAGAAATCTTTTCCCAGTCAGCCCTTCAGTTGACAACCAAGAGGAAGCACTTTTCACCACCTTCACAGCTGCCCTCCCTGTCAACTGTCCTCACCTCTCACATGGATTCCTGGCTGTGGCCTCCTGATCAGCCTCTCTGCTTCTACCCGTGACGTCTTTACTGTTCTGAATCTGCAAATCATAAATCAGATTAGGCCACTTCTCCAATGGCTTTCCAGCCCTGAGCCGAATCTAAATCGAAATAAATCTACTGGGTCCTATATGAGCTCACAATCCCAGCCACATTTCTGATTTCATCCTGTTACTTTTCCCCTTGAACAGGCTCCTAGCTGTTTCTTAAATGCACCAGCACAGGGGCACCTGAGTGGCTCAATAAGTTAAGCAGTTACTTGTCTGACTAGTGATTTCAGGTCCTGATCTCATAGTCCTGAGATTAAGCTCCACATCGGAATGTAATGGCGGGCTTCCTACTCAGCAGGGAGTCTGAGGATTCTCTCCCTCTGTCCCCCACCCCCTGCCCCCACACCATTCCCACTCTCTCTAAAATCAATCAACCAATCAATCAATCTTTTAAAAAAATGTACCCAGCACACTTCTGCCTCAGGACCTTTGCTCTTGCTGATCTGTCTGCCAGAACAGATCCATATGCTCCCACTTCCCACCTCCACCCTTCCCCCTCTAGTCGCTTGCCTGGCTCCCTAACTCCTTTGTTTTTGCTCAAATGTCACCTTGGCCCCCTCCCCCCACTGGCCCATCTAAATTAGTTACATCCTCTCCTCCCCAAAATAAACCTTTCCTCACTTTCTGCCCTCTAACCCTGCCTTAATTTTCTTCATAGCTTCTCTCACCACCTGATATTCTCTATATTTATTTATTTATCTCCTTCCGAACTAGAATCTAATCTCCATGAGAACAAACATGCTTGTTTAGTTTCATTCACTGCTGTTGCTGAGTACCTAGAACTGTGCCTGGATCCTATTTTATTTTTGTGTGTGTGACTATTGGATGATTACTACAGAACAACAGTGGTATCATTTATTTTTCTTTTTTACAGTTCCATTACCATTTTTCCAATAGAGTACCCCTCTCTATTATTTTTTATTACAGGGCTTTTCATTTCAAAAACTCAGAATGACTAGGCAGTTGTAAATAGATTGTGAAGTGCAATAAAACATGTAATAATTTTTTTCATTTGCTCCACAAACAAGGCTATGTAATTGCTGGAATCTGATTCTGCCTCATGTGCCTTGAGTTTCTTGGTTTATTTTTAGGAGGGCCAAATATCAGGTGTATATATGGGAGAACATCTGCCCTTGTTTTTTCAGGTTTCGACTGGACTTCGAGACAGGTTACAGGATCTAAAGATTAAATGCCAGCATTCAGAACATTCAGAGATTTGAGAGATGACTTTTGTTGACTTAAAAAAAGAAATTGAACATCCATTATTTCATGTAAAACTCAACATAATAGATATACCATGTTTCAGTTTAGCTTGCTTCAAAAAAAATGCAACAAAATGACAATGCAACAACTTTGGTCTGATAATTTACTCTACATCTTTCTATCATTAAGTATATAATTTCATGAATGGCACCTGTCAAGCGGCATGCCCAAGAAGAAGGAGGGAAGTCAGCGTGAGCTACATGCTTGCTGGTGGTTCTACCTCTGAAATGACCCCCAGTTACCTCTGGCAAGCCCCTAGTTCAGTATTTGCCAAACTTCACTAGGCAGAAGAGAATCGCCTGGGGAATCTTGGTAAAAGTGTCCAGATTCCCAGGCCCCACCCACAGATATCCTGATTCATTACACTTGGAGAGGAGCGCAGAGTGGCCTTGTAAAGTCTTCACTCTCCTCCTGGACACGTGGCTGGATCACAACCCACCTGGAGGCAAGAACCACACCCATTTAAAACATACAAAGGCCGCCATGACACAGGGAGATGGCTCCTCAAAGATTTTGGCACTGAGACAGTTCTTTCTCCTGGAATGGTCTGAGAACCAAGAAAGGAATCTCACCAGAAAGGAAGGCAGATAGGGGACTGAGGAGAAGTGAACACCCAAAGATACTGCACTTTATAATAACAGAGCCTGACTCAGAGACATCCAACATTTCACAGACTTTCCTTTTTTTTTTTTATTACCAGCTTCAAGAGATAACTCTTTTTAATCTTGTCAAGATGTTGTTTTTTTTTTTTTTAAAGATTTTATTTATTTATTTAACAGACGGAGATCACAAGCAGGCAGAGAGGCAGGCAGAGAGAGAGGAGGAAGCAGGCTCCCCGCTGAGCAGAGAGCCCGATCGGGGCTCGATCCCAGGACCCCGAGATCATGACCTGAGCCAAAGGCAGAGGCTTAACCCACTGAGCCACCCAGGCGCCCCAAGATAAGTTTTAGGATGATAGATTCATAATGATGCCTCCTTTTAAAATTTGAGAATATCTTGACTATCCAATCAATTATAATGGCCCCTTTGGATCCATTTTGGTTTTTTTTACTGCTCATTTCTGGTATCAGAGCAGTGAGAGGAAGGTGAGTGTAACTCCTCCATCAAAGAAGTCTAGTGGCTGATTTTATAGGATCTAGGGGAGCCCTGTGATGCCAGCCTGTATACCCGGAGACCTGTTACTGTCCATGAAACTTATTCTGTTAATAGTTGTGATGGGAGTGGTACAATGTTTATGTTGGCTTTCCCCTCCCCATCATTAATCCTATCCTTTATTTTCACTGTTTAAAAAACTCTCAAGTGCATATTTGCATTCATAGACACTCATTGTTAAAAAGAAACAAAGAGAGGTGCCTGGGTGGCTCATTTAGTTAAGCGTCTGCCTTCGGCTCAGGTCACGATCCCAGGGTCATGGGATGAAGTCCCACATGGGGCTCCCTTCTCGGTGGGGAGTCTGCATCTCCTTCTGTCCACTGCTCCCCCTGCTTGTGCACTGTCAAATAAATATGTAAAAATCTTTAAAAAAGAAAAGAAAAAGAAACCAACCAACCAAACAGAAGTGCCTGAGTCAAAAGAGATGTTTTCACACCCAAAGGATCCACGTTTCTAGGTTGGAGCATATCATTCCAGACCATTTTCTATGCATTAAACAAACAAACAAAGAAGTCCATTAGGGCCAGAAGGGGACTAGTGGTCTACTTTACTCGCCAGAGCTATGGCCAAAACCATTCCACCTTCTTTTTCTTTCAAGACCTAGATGACTTTGGAAGGTCTTGACAGCTTTCTCTACCCCTTGGCATGGCTCCATGCTGCCACCAACCAGCTGGCTGCTTTTTGCACTTTATTCATTGAGGATTTAATCTCTCAGCTTAACTGTCTTCCTCTCCATTTGACTCCTGTCCTTGTTCTTGGTAGTGGCAGCAAGTGCATCAGGGGTCTTTCAGTACCCGAGCTTGTCTGAACTTGTTGCCCCTCCCCCACCTACCCGTTGCCCCTCCCCACTATCGACACCCCCACCCCCCTGCTTGCAGCTTTGACTTGGCAGCACTGTCACTGCTCCAAAGGCTGATTTCCAATCCCCTGTTCCTGAACCAGTGTCTTACGTCCTCTCTTGCCTCTTCTCTCTCACACCATGCTTCCTTTCCCTCTGCCCAAGAGTGTCCTCTTACAACTCCCCACTTAGCCAAATCATTCTCATCCTTCAGTATCTTAAGAAAAGTCACCTCTTCCAAGGAACTTTCCCTTCCCCAATCACTCTTCCATCCCCTACGTTATTCTTCCCTGGAGCTCATCACAATCTGTAATTGTCTTGTTAATGTATCTATTTAATAATCATCTCACACGCCCACTAGAAGGTCACCTTCGTTGTGGAGTCCCCAGCCTCATTCCAGGGCCCGACACACAGACATTGGTCAACACATTTGCTGAATGAATGAAAGAAATGAGGTCACACTCGTTGTATTTGTTTGGGACTTTTTTGTTTTGTGCTACATATATATGTACAATTTAGACATCTTTCCATGTCAGAATATGTAGACCGGCCACTTTAACAAGATGTGACAGCAGCGTGGATGTACACTGTACTTGTATGTACCCTGTGTACTTAATTGTGCCTGTACCGTAGGACATGTGGCTTTCTGTTCTTTTATTAAAAAGACTGAGGCAACAAACTTTCTTCTACATGTATCTCTGTGCATACATGCAAACATTTCTGGAGTTTGGATTACTTAAAGCAGAATTGCTAGGTCAGAGGCTAGGAGCATTTAAAATTGTCATAGGTATTGCCTTCGAAAAAGAGCTTTGCCTCCAACAGCATGTGAGCTCCTTCTTATGTGCACCTTCACCAAAAATGTATTTGATCAACCTTTTAAATTTACCAATATGATAAACAAAAATATATCTTATTTAATTTGTATTTTCTTACTTAACAATGAAACTGAGGGGCGCCTGGGTGGCTCAGTCAGGTGTCTGACTTCGGCTCAGATCATGATCTCAGGGTCCTGGGATGGAGCGCTGGGTGGGGCTCTGTGCTCAGCAGGGAGTCGGCTTTTCCCTCGTCCCTCCTCCGGCTCGGGTTCTTTCTCTCAATCTGTTGAGAACATACTAATCTTTTTAAAAAGATTATTTATTCATTTGGCAAAGAGAGAGAGAGCACAAGAAAGGCGAGCAGCAGGCAGAGGGAGAGGGAGAAGCAGGCTCCCTGCCGGGAGCCTGACGTGGGACTCAATCTCAGGACCCTGGGATCATGACCCAAGCTGAAGGCAGACGTTCAACAGGCTGAGTTCAATGCCCAGATTCCCCTAAATCAATAAAATCTTTTTTTTTAAAAAAAAGCAAAAACAAAAAAAACCCCAAATATTGAAATTGAGCATTTCCATTTATAGATCACTTTTTTTTATATGAATGACGTATAATTATCCTTTGCCCATTTTGCTAGTAAGAAGTTTGTTTTTTCATTTATCGATTTATAGAATCTCTTTGCTTGTTATGGATAATAATCCTTTCTCTTTTTTTAAAAAGATTTACTTATTTATTTGAGAGAGGGAGAGAGAGCATGAGCAGGAGGGAGAGAGACCCACAAGCCGACTTGGCGCTGAGCACAGAGCCGTCCATTGGGCTCCATCTCACAACTCTGAGATCAAGACCTGAGCTGGAACCAAGAGTCAGATGCTTAACTGACTGCACCACCCAGGTTCCCTGGATAATAATCCTTTCTTTACTTACTTTCACATACTTTCTCCTTGTCTGTTATTGGTCTGCTAACTGTGACCATCTGAGGAGACTCAAAATACATAATTAAGGCTTTCTTCCCCTTCTTGTACCAATTTAGATGATTTTCTCCTCTACTAGTGATTTTCCTCAAGTATCTGGTAAAGTTGGGTTTTTTTTTGTATATATTTGTAGATGATGGTCTAGATCGAGTAAGCCACTCCCCCTACGCATGATGGCCAATGCATGTTCTGACAAGTTTTTGCTCCAGTGACCGTGAGAGAGACCAGAGAGGTAGAGAGTGCAGCTGGGTGGCCTTTCCTTTCCAAAGTCTTCTAGATATGGAGCTCCCTGTTCCTCGCTGCGGCAGAGCTTACCTGGGCCATTACCCAAGAAGTTGTGGGTCCAGTCCCCCCTCAGGGAATTTTATGCAGGGAACTTTCCTTTTTACAGCCAGGTGCTACTGGGTTTTCCTGTGAGCGATATTCCAGAGTCAGCCTCTGACAAGCAAAGCCAAGTTTTGCTGCCTTTTAATAAATTGTCAAGTTGACTACCCACGGCTCAATCCTTTCCCCAGCTCTTGCTGCCTCTTTTCTTGGGGGTTTTCCATGATGCTTCTGGGCAATTTCACTTTTGGGGGAAGACGCTTTCTTTGGGTTCCATAGGGCTGAGTCCAGTTTTATGAGATTTTGCTGTTCCTCTCACTTTCAAATTCCTTACTGCTCTCATCTCTTGGCGGCACCCCGTCCAGTCCCAGCACGGCACAGGCTCATGGGATTGTTACAATTCCTCTGACACTTCAGTGGGGCTTAGGTGGGGAAGAGTTAGAAACACATGCTGAGTCAGCTATCATGAACCAAAAGCCCCTAGAAGATGTTGAACTTTGCAAATGAACTATTTTTACTTCAAGTAGAACAGAGAACATTGAAAAGTACAGTGACAGGGGCGCCTGGGGGGCTCAGTGGGTTAAGCCTCTGCCTTCGGCTCAGGTCATGATCTCAGGGTCCTGGGATCGAGCCCTGCACTGGGCTCTCTGCTCAGCAGGGAGCCTGCTTCCCTCTCTCTCTGCCTGCCTCTCTGCCTACTTGTGATCTCTTTGTCTCTGTCGAATAAATAAATAAATCTTAAAAAAAAAAAAAAAAAGAAAACTACAGTGACAGCAGTTAGCTCTGTAGCCCAGAGGTTAGAGCACTGGTCTTGTCAAAGTACAATCATGGAGAACAATAACCACAGTGAAGTTTTTTAAGCTAAAAAAAAAAAAAAAATCCACCTTCAGAATTAAAATGAAATTACTTTATGGGAATTCCTTTCGGTCCATTTCTAAAACAGATGGCCCACCCAAACCCTTCTGTATGTTATAGTCTTCCCTGCCTCACCACACGGGCTTGGGTTTGAAAGTCCCTGGAGGTGAAGACATTGATGCTGCCTCGATTAAAAATTGCACCCCACAAACTGACAAGGAATTCCTGAGGTGTGACCTCCCTGAGGAGTGGCTAACACAGAAGCAGAATGCAGGCGGCTCTGTAGGACTTCTACCAGATTCACGGCTCCATGAGAGGCAGGGATGCAATCAGATTTCTTTCCACGTCCATGGATCCGCAGGGTGCCTGGCACCGAATGGATATATGAAACGCCTCTCAAACTGCGCACTTTAATTTATGACTGGGTTGCAGATTTGTGAGCAAAATACATGTTGTTGTTTTAAGCCACAATATCTTATGGGCATAGTGATAGCTAACTAGCGCAGACGTTTGAGATTCTATTAGTTTACTGGTCACTGGGTAGAAAGCAAATCTCACAGGGAGAAAGAGAGGGAGGAGAGAGATTCCTGGCTCCCGAGGGGGCAATGTGCAGCTGAGCAGGAGGCAAGAACTGCTGGGCTGGACAGTTTGGGTCTGTGGCAGCCAGCTGGGGGCAGGAGGGTGCTAGGTGCAAGGGAAAGACTGACAACGGGGAGCCCATTTTCAGCTCTTAGACCCAAAGAAGCAGTGTTCATGTCCCCTGCACAGAGACGTTCTGCTCAGCCCTTTGTATCAAAGTAGCCAGTATCTAGTAAGCTTTTTTTATGTGCTAGTTACTTGATAGGCCTCTGCATCCACTATCTCTAATCCTTTCAGCCACTCTAGTAGTAGGTATTATTTTATTTCTTTTATTCTAATTATGGGGAAATTGAGGCTGGGAGACTTTAAGCAAGCTACCAGAGGTCCTGGAAGTTGGAAGTGGCAGAGCCAGGATTCAAATGGGATTCTGTTTAATAGTGAAACTTCTAGAGCGCCTGGGTGGCTCATTCAGGTGAGCGGCTGCCTTCAGCTCAGTTAATGATCCCAGAGTCTTGGGATCGAGTCCTGCATCAGGCTCCCTGCTCTGTAGGGAGTCTGCTTTTCCCTCTGTCCCTCCCCAACCCGCTCGTGCTCTCTCTCTCTCTCAAAAAAATAAATAAAATCTTTTAAGAAATGAAATCCTTATTCATTGCTGACCACTTTGACAAGTTACTGAATGGCTCTCGGCCTCAGTTTCCTCATTTGTTCCAGGAGTGTAGTAAAGGTTCTCATTTTGGAGAGAGGACAGAATAAGATGTGTCATGATAGCCATTATCATATGTGACTATAGAGTAAAACGTGGACAGTCCAAATTGAGACATGCGAAGTGTAAAACACAGATCAGGTTTCATAGAGTTCATATTAAAAAAAGACTGCAAACTAGGTCATGAGGTTTTTATATTGGTTACATGTTGAAATGATAACGTGGTTTAAAAATGTTATTAAAAATGAAGATTACCTGTTCCTATTTACCTTTTAAAACAGGACTGCTAAAAAGTGTATTATTGCATATGTGGTTTGCATTGCATTTCTACTGGACAGCTCTGAATTAAACCCTTAGTGTGAGAACATTAGGAGGTGGCCATTATTGCCGACACAGCTCAGCTTAGCAAGTCCCTTATCAGCATGTCCCGAATTTGCCACTCTACCATTTCTTTCTCTTCCTTGGGTTGCCTACTTTTTGTATATGAGCCCATTTATTTGTTTAAGATTTATTTAGTTATTTGAGAGAGAGAGAGAGAGAGAGTGGGGGGGAGGCACAGAGGGAAAAGAAAAGAGAGAATCCCGAGTAGATTCCAAGCTGACTGTGGAGCCCAAAGTGGGGGCTTAATCCCCCGACCCTGAGACCACAACCCAAGCCTAAACCAAGAGTCAGATGCTTAACTAGCTGAGCCACCCAAGGTGCCCCTCTACATGACCTCATCTCATCTACACAATAGCCATTCTGCAATTTGATGATTGTCAAAAAAAGTCTTCTTTCCCATATTTGCTGATATTCTTTCTCATACTCATTCTTCCCGCAGTTAGTGGTGAAAGCCTTCTGTGAAAAGGGCATGTGGGCTTTTCTACAAGAGTGGAAAGGAGGGGTGCCCAGCTGGCTCAGTTGGTAGAGCATGTGGCCCTTGATCCAGGGGTTGTGAGTTTGAGCCCCACACTGGGTGTAGAATTTACAAAATACAATACAAGACAATAGCAGTAAGGAAAGGAAAGCTGGGAAGACAGCTCTGGGCTTGAGAGGCAGTGAGCTGGGGAGGACGGTGCTAGAAGGAAAGAAGAAAGGAAGTGTCTAATTGCCTGGACCTGAGGACAAGGTAAAGAAGAGATGGCCTTTTTGCAAGAGGAAGGCTTGGGTACCTTTCAGCTAATCATAATTCTGAAGAGGATCCGTATCAGGACCTTCCAGGGAGCAAGCTGGCCTCTGAGTGGAGGGATAGAGCTGCACGCAGACCTGAGTCCTTCCTGCAAATCCATATGAGCTGCTGTGAAAAGCAGATGAAGCTAACTCCTGTTCTCATCAGGTTCATGGCTGCACAGGAGGATTTCAGGTAATGACCCATGGGTTCACCATGAGGGCTGCACTAGATTTTAAGGTAAAACAGGGATTTTTACATAAAATTGTTCTTTCCACAAGCTGAGACTGGAATGTTCAGAAAACTATGAACACCATTATTCCTCCTAATTCTCAGTCTCACAAAATTGGATTCTTTTTGTTATGTGATAATAGGGGACGCTGCTCGGTTTGTATGTTCAAGATACTGATTCTAATTCCCTGTCACTAGGAGAACAAAGTGTACTTTTCTGGAATGAATCATGCTTTACAGAAAGGAATCACATGCTTTCCTTGGGAAATTTGCAACCTCACACTCCGTCCCAGAGGACAAAGGATAATGATTTCATGTTGTCTGGCTACTTACTCCCTAGTGGTTCTGAAACATGGGTATTCCTTTGAAAGGAAAGATGCCTTGTCCTTTCTAAAGGACATCACACGGCTCTCTGTGGCACGGTTCAGCCCTGGCATCCACCACAAAGACATTTGTGTGTCCTTTGGGGCTTTGCGCCAGGCATGCAGACTGCCCAAACTTTCTGCCCATCTGCCGCATGGAGGGCAAAGCCACGGCTTCTGCCAGCCCAAAGCAATGGGAACACTGTTCAAGAACAAAGACAGCCATTGCTCCTGTTTCAAGCAGCCCATGCACTGCCTAGGTATGAGCCTCAGATCACCCCACGCCCTCTGGCTGCCCTGCTCCGGCCATTTAGGTATGGAGGAGTGAGGGTAAAACAAGGTGTGGTCTCACGAGCCTGGCGTGGGGCTGATGAGGAAGGTCTTCTTTGCTGGGGTGGCCTTGGCGGTGGTGGCAAATTCTGAGGGCTGAGCAGTGGGGCCTTTTTAACAGTGCCTGAGAAAGCCACCTCTCCCTGCACCTTTTTGATCCCTGCTAATCCAAAGTTGAGGATCCCTGTGGGCATCCCCAAATTGGGGAAGCCGTTCATCCAGAAGTTTTGAGAGTTGGCTCTGGAGCGACTTGCAGTTCTAATCTTGGCTCTGTTAGTTACTTTGGCAAGTTGCTTTTCTTTCTGCCAACCCCCCGCCCCCCGCCCCCCCCTCCAGAAGTACCCTAAGGGAAGGAGTCCGGGTAGTTAGTGATTTGAGAGGCACAGGCACAGGCCTGAGAAAAGGGACAGCAGGCAACTGTTTACTCCATTTAGGCTGCTGTAATGGAATACCGTTCACTGGGTAGCTTCTACACAACAGAAACTTATTTTTCACAGTTCTGGAGGCCGAGAAGTCTAAGATCAAAGTGCCTGAAGATTCAGTATCTGGTGAGAGCCTGCTCTTGGCTCACAGATGGGTGGCCATGTTCTCGTTGTGTCCTCACATGGCAGAAGGGATGGAGAAGCTCTTTGAGAAAACTTTTTTTTTTTAATTGAGGTATAATTGGTATATACTATTGTATTAGCTTTAGGTACACAACAGAATAATTTGATATATGCATATATTGGAAAGGATGACCACAATAAGTTTAGTTAACACCTATCACTACACATAGTAACACATTTTTTTTTGTTCTGGTGAGAACATTTCAGTCTATTCTCTTAGCAACTCTCCAATATACAACACAGTGTTGTTAACTATATCCCTAGGATTTATTTATCTTGTAACTGGACATTTGTATGTAGGTACTTTTTTTTTTTTAAGATTTTATTTATTTATTTATTTGACAGAGAGAGACACAGCGAGAGAGGGAACACAAGCAGGGGGAGTGGGAGAGGGAGAAGCAGGCTTCCTGCAGAGCAGGGAGCCTGATAAAGCAGCTCGATCCTAGGACCCTGGGATCATGACCTGAGCCGAAGGCAGATGCTTAATGACTGAGCCACCCAGGTGTCTCTAAAAAGATAAATTATTAAGCCAGCTACCACAGTGGGCAACAGAAGAGCCAGCCTGTAGGGTAACTCCAGAAAGCGGTATAGAGGGGCACCTGGGTGGCTGAGTTGTTAAGCATCTGCCTTCGGTTCAGGTCATGATCTGAGGGTCCTGGGATCGAGCCCTGCATCGGGCTCCTTGCTCAGAGGGGAGTCTGCTTCTCCCTCTGCCTGCTGCTCCCCCTGCTAGTGCTCTCTCTCTTTCTGGCAAATAAATAAAATCTTAAAAAAAAAAAGAAAAAGAAAGTTGTATAGAACACAGAGGTCACAATCATCCTGGCCAAGAGGTGAGGGAGCTGGGGTCCTTACACCCCATACGTCAGTCACATGTGAAGAGCCTCCCAAGGGGGGAGCCAACTCTCAGACATTTTTGACTTGTCATGTTCATGGGCAAAGTGGATTTTCACAGCCCAAAGGCTCAGGCTCACAAAGATACAAAGATATAGGGGGTGGCCTTTGGGAGCCAGTCTGAAGTACACCAAAATGTTCAGGGGACCTGAGTGGAGCAATGGCAACATTTGCTAGACCCTCTAAGAATCATGTTATATTTTGAAAGGTGAGTATTGGAGCACCTGGGTGGCTCAGTTGTTAAGTGTCTTCCTTTGGCTTAGGTCATGATCCCAGGGTCCTGGGATCGAGCTGTACATCAGGCTCCTTGCTCAGTGGGGAGCCTGCTTCTCCCTCTCCCATTCCCCCGCTTGTGTTCCCTCTCTTGCTGTGTGTCTCTCTCTGTCAAATAAATAATTAAAATCTTAAAAAAAAAAAGAAAAGTAGTATAATCATAGCTTTTATCTTGAAACGATGGATGAAATAAAATATAAATGACATTACATATATAAAAATTGCATAACATACATATAAATTTCACCATATAAAAGGGAACACAACATGTCTTAAAATTTCATATACACAATTATTTATATATAATTATTTTTGCATGTGATTTATGAATAATTTTTTCTTTTATTGTGCTATATTCTACCTTTTCTATGGTGAACATGTAAATAGTACATATACTTAAATAGTACAAAATCATAACTGTTTTTAAAATTACATCATGGCTGGCAGGCCTAGAAATGTAACCAGATATAAGCTTTTTTGTTTTGTTTTGTTTTAATTTAGAAAGCAATGACCTAAAACACCCATTGAGTTGGGCTTCCTACTCATGTGTTTTTCTCAGGAGCCTGGGGCCTCATCTTTCCTAGAAAGAGGCACTGAAAACATGAGTGGATCCGTGCACTTATTCCAAGCTACTGTGAAATTATTAGAATCTGAGCCTGCATTCTGTTAGGAGATGAAAAAAAAATTCTTTTTGCAGTAAAATAGGTGATTCTAATAGTAAAATCAGTCCAAAATTATGAAAATCAGGCAAATCATAGAATGGAAACTATATTTTCAAATATCTGAGGCATAATCATGTGTTCTTTAATTATGTTATATTTTATCATTTTTCTAGCACTCAAAATTAGTAAAGTGACAGAGTGAGAGAAATACTTGGAAGTTGCACAAGAAATATATTTTTGTCGATGTGCCTTCCCCCCCCTCCTTTTGACAATTCATGATGGAGACAATAAAGATTAGTCACATATGGGAAAGTGACTAGGGGAGGCCAAGTGCACTCACAGTCATACAACACAGCTTACCCATGTTTCCAACACGTGTACTTACTTGTCAGTGTCCTCTCAGGTCATTTAAATTCTAGTTTTATCCTGACAATCCAAAGAATCAGTCCATTAAAGATACTCAACTAAAGAAAAAGCTATTATCATTTGAAAAGCACAAAATATTGAAACAGGTTTTATAACAAAAATCTATGCATTAGCCTGTATATTATTTCCATTCTCTGCAGTTGAATATTCCAGACTCATTAGCTCTAGTGTTTGCAAGACAGTTTAACAACTGCTTGGTTTCCATGGCCAAAATGATTATATTCTATCCTCAATTCTCATATAGCTCTCTCTTGTGTTCAGCTTACAAAATTGATAAAAGAAATAGTTAATATAATGGGCAGAATCGGTACTCTAGAATTTGGGGAACTTGGAACCTGTCATCCCCCCCCCAAAAAAGCAATGAGTTCTTTGGGTAGGAAGTATCATAATTTTTGGGTAGGAAGTATCATAAATTTACTTCATAAATGAAGTATCATAAATTGGGAAATTCCTACCCAATGAGTTCTTTGGGTAGGAAGTATCATAAATTTATAAATTCATAAATCATGAATTCTGATAAATATCATAGCTTTCCCTAGACTAAGTAGAGATGGAATGAAATGAACAGGTGACAAAAATAGCAGCTGGCGTTAAAAAATGATTTTATGAATTAGTTTTGTTAGACCTTAAAAACACCATATGTTATTATTAAATACAAAAAGAAAAAAAAATGGTAGTTCTACAGTGGAGAAACCTGGCAGACACTATCTGAACCAAGAGATTAAAGTGGACATCTTCAGTAATGGGACAAATTGATGTGATGCATCGAGAAGGACAGCATCACTATGGGCTATTCCTGCCAGAAATGCATAACCTGAATCATGAGGAAACATCAGACAGACCCAAACTGAGAGACAGTCCACAAAACAGCAGGCCTACACTCTTCAAAAATGGCAATGTCAGGAAAGACCAAAAAGAAAAAAAGAAAAAGAAATTTAAAGGCTGAAAGACGGTTCCAGATTAAACGAGAATAAAGAGACTTGACAACTAAATGCATCGTACAATCCTAGATCCTGAATTGAGAGGAAAATTGCTGTGAATGACATTGTTGGGAAATTGGCAGAAATTGCATGTGGACTGTAGCTTAGATAATAGTATTGCATTAATGTTAAATTTCCTCAATTTGATAATTTTATCAGAGTTATGTAAGATGTCTTTGTTCTTAGGGGATGCATGCTGAAATATTTGGTTGGCATAAATAGTTCAGAAAAAGAAAAAACATATATCTATATATATTTCCGTAAGCCTTAGTGCAGTTTTTAAAAATGAGGTAAAATTCACATAACATGAAGTTAACCATTTAAAGGTATACAATTCAGGGACACTGAATACATTCACAATAATATGCAACGACTACCTCTATCTAGTCCCAAAACATTTCACCAGCCCCAAAGAAAATCTTATGCCCATTTTTCTTTTTTACTTTTTCTTTTTAATGGAAGCTCAATGTCCAGTGGGGGGTGTGAACTTATAATCTCAAGATCAAGAGTCTCATGCCCTACCAACTGAGCCAGCCAGGGTGCTAAAAACCTCATACCCATTAAACAGTTACTTCCCATTTTCATCCTCCCCCTGAGTCCCTGGCAACCACCACTTTAATTTCTGTATCTATAGATTTATCTATTCTGGATATTTCTTAAAAAATAGGATAACATACTATGTGGCCTTTTATGTCTGGCTTCTTTTACTTATCACAGTGTTTTTGAGGTTCATCCATACTGTAGAATGTATCAAAACTTCATTTTGGGACGCCTGGGTGGCTCAATCAGTTAAGCATCTGCTTTCAGCTCAGGTCAGGATCCCAGGGTCCTGGGATCGAGCCCCACACCAGGCTCCCTCCTCAGCGGGGAGTCTGCTTCTCCCTCTCCCTCTGCCTCTCCCTGCTGCTCATGCCCTCTTTCTCTCTAACTCTTTCTCTCTCAAATAAGTAAAATCTTAAGGAAAAAAAAAAGAACATCGTATCTTTTTATGGTTGAATAATATTCCATTGTACATATACACTACATTTTGCTTACCCATATATCCATCAACGGATATTTGGGTTGTTTTTCCCTTTGGGCTACTGTGAAGTCTTCAGTTCTTTTGGGTACATACCTAGGAGTGGAATTGCTAGTTCATACAGTAAAGTCATGTTTAACTTTCTAAGAAACTGCCAAATTGGTTTTCAAAGCATCTACATCATTTTACTATTTATACCGTTCTTTGATATTATTTCAAAGTAAAAAGTTAAAAAAAAAAGAGTGTGTGTACCTAGGTGGAAGGAAAAGGATACATAAAATCACAAAAGTAGGAGAGTAGTGAGAGATCCATCCAACAGAGTGGACCCACCTGTGGATGGGGACCCTTCAGGCGCCAGGAAGGGGAGATGCCAGGGTGGAAATTTCTTTAAGGGATGACACAGTTTGAAAGTGCTATACCAAACTCCTTCATGACCAGAAACCCAGCCCCAGGCAGGTGGAGGAAACCACAGTGTGCCCAGACTTTCTCTTCTTCTTTGGGGTGTCGTTAGCAGCTCTATGTGGGCACAACCGCTCTGTAGACATGAGTGAGCATGCTTTTGAAACTTAGCTTTGCTAAACAGGCATCCATGGGAAACTGCAGAAGTCGGCCCGACTGCCATGTGAGGGGGACCCTCGTATGTAAAACGAGGCTAATGCCCATCTCATAGGGTTGTTCTGATAGTGAAAGAACACAAATGTGGCAAAAGTCTAGCAAAGACTGTACAACGTGGACAGACCCTGAGGTTTATAATTAAGACCTCTAAATTCAGTTCCCATCAGCCTGTTAGTTACTCCTGCTGCTCAGAGTGTGGTTCCCCAACCAGCCACATGGGGAACCCCTGGGAGCTTGTGAGAAATGCAGATGCTCAGGTCTAACCAGCAGGCTGACCCAGAGTCTGCATTTCAACAGATCCCCAGGTTTTGGCATGTCCATTAAGGTTGAAGAAGAGCTGCTCTAATGCTCTGTTTCCTAAACTTTTCTAATTTAACAGCCATCTGGGACTGGTTATTAGAGAACCCCCTTTCCCATGTCTTCCTGCAGTAGAGCTGAATTCAGTGAGTCTAGGATGAGGCCCGGCAATGTGAATTTTTAACAAGCCTCCTGGTGAGTCTTCTGGTCAGGTAATTTTAGTAAGCAATACTTTAAATGCATAGTTTTATTTTTTGTAAGATTTTACTTATTTGTTTATTTATTTGAGAGAGTAGTATTAGGACCTGAATTCTGACCAGTTTCCTTCTGCCTGCCATGATGCCAAGCAGCCTGGACCTGTCACGTATACCCTATCCAATGTGGCAGCCTGAGCCCGCCAGAAGCTCTCCCGCCTGGCTTCCTTCCACTTTCCTTTCTCTTCTGTCTGGGCCACTGTGGGTGAGGAAGCAGAGAACACTCCTGTTCTGGGCTGGAGGGCTTGGTCTGGCTCCCTGTCCTGGTTATCTCACTTTTCTAAACCTGAGTTGCCCTAACTGTAAATGGGAATTATTTTAAGGCAGTGTGAAAGGAAGGATATTCTTTGAGGATGAAAGAAAAAACTGTGAGGATTCAGTATAAAACACATTAGAGTTCCTGGCATATAGTATATGCTCAATTAACGGTCGCTATTTCTGTCATTATTTTATTGTAGGGGCAGCAATAAAGGATATTTAGAGATGAAAATGAAACAGTTGCTAGCTTGTGGTACCTACTTGTATATAGAGTAGGAGTAATTCCTCAAAGACAGACTGGCCCGTAATTTTGATATGTCTGTTTTCAGGCAATTTCGGTTTGCAAGATGTATTTGTTTCCTGGAGCTTCTGTTTCAAATTGCCACAAACCTCATGGCTTAAAACAACAGAAATTGGGGCGCCTGGGTGGCTCACTGGGTTGAGCCTCTGCCTTCGGCTTGGGTCATGGTCTCAGGTCCTGGGATCGAGCCCCGCATCGGGCTCTCTGCTCAGTGGGGAGCCTGCTGCCTCCCCCCTTTCTCTGCCTGCCTCTCTGCCTACTTGTGATCTCTCTCTCTGTCAAGTAAGTTAAAAACAAGACAAAACAGAAATTAATACTCTCACAGTTCTAGAAGCCGGAAGTCCAAAAGTGAAGCATCGGCAGGCCTATGCCCCCTCCAGAGGCTCTGGGGGACTATCCTTCCTTGCCTCTTCTAGCTTCTGGTGGTTCCTGGCATCCCTTGACTTGTGGCAGTGTAACAAGTCAATCTCTGCCTCCCTCATCCCAGTGTCTCTGTGCACCTTCTCCTTTTCTGTTTCTTATAAGGATGCTGGTTGGGGTATCTGGGTGTCTCAGTCGTTAAGCATCTGCCTTCAGCTCAGGTCATGATCCCAGACTCCTGGGATTGAGCCCCGTATTGGGCTCCCTGCCCAGCAGGAAGCCTGCTTCTCCCTCTCCCACTCCCTGTTTGTGTTCCCTTT
The DNA here is from genome assembly GCA_004024625.1 of Mellivora capensis. Taxonomy (NCBI): domain Eukaryota; kingdom Metazoa; phylum Chordata; class Mammalia; order Carnivora; family Mustelidae; genus Mellivora; species Mellivora capensis. The sequence continues at coordinate 98,255 of PISX010000564.1, forward strand.
CTCACTGTGTCTCTCTCTGTCAAATAAATAAAATCCTAAAAAAAAAAAAAAAGGATGCTGATCATTGGATTTAGGGTCCCCCTAGGTAATCTAAGTTGGTATCATCTCAGTATCCTTAACTACATCTTCAAAGACCCTCTTTTAAATAAGGTCCCATTCAAAGGTTCCAGGCGTTAAGATGTGGGCACGTCTTTTTCTGAAGCCACAGTTCAGCCCACTACACAAGGCTTGGACTGTCTCTCATTTCTTCTGACCCAGAAGAAAAGCAGTTTGTGTTAAGGAGATGTGGACAGGACATGGCACCAGAGAATAGGTCAGTTCCACTGTTCTCCTTCAAGCAGTTCCTTCTTCTCATGGTTTCTCTTCTCCCAACTTCATGACCCTCGTGATCCCACTATAATGGCCCAGGTCCTTCCAGGTTTCCCAATTCAAATTTCCAAGTAATGGAAGGTTGTTGGCCAGCCTGGGTACAGGCTGATATCAGGGGAGGTGTCTTTCTCTGGGTCAGTCCCTCGAGGTCTTGAGGTGGTCAGGGAAGGGGAGGGAACATGGCCTTCGGGCCTCTGTTGTGGATCTAGCGGAGGACAGCTTCTCTTAGAGGATATTTGAGCAGACAACCCTTGCAAGGGCCCTTGGAGGAGAATGTGGTGGAATCCTGGGTTCCACATTGTACCTGTGACTGTGCTCCCCTTAGGAAAGTGCCATACTCCTTTTTATAAGGCAGTCACATTTCTGGGGAGACATCCAACACATATCCTGGGTTTGTGTTACAAGGGAGGTTCTGGTAATGGTATGATCACAATAGGGCCCCATTCATGGAGCACCACTGTCATTTTTCATCAAATCTTTGTAATGGTGCTACACAGGAGAGTGATCAGCTCTGCCACCATCCCATGGAGGAGGAAATCAAGGCTTGTAGCAGCTAGATTACTCACCCAAGGTCACTGTCTCCTAAGCACAGCAGCAGAATGCATCCACAACCTTCTCCATTGCATGTTTTCAGTAATGCCACACATTCAGAAACCAGGTTGGAATTAACCTAAAGCCAAGGGCGCCCTATTAGAAAAGAGAGCAACTCCAATTTAGAATGATAAGAATAGTAAGGAAGGAGAGACAGATGTGGTGTGAAAATAAGTGCTGGGGAATGTTGCCCACCCCAGCAAAAGTGTTTAAAATCTCATATTCATTCAGTCAATCATTTTTTTCTGTCTTCTGGTGGTATCACTGAGGGGTTGCTCCCTGTACAGTATATGAAGGACATTCATTAACGTTTCTTATCTTTCCCAACTCAGGGATTAACATGGTGGTGGTGGGGGCTCCAGCTGAGAGTGGAAAGGACACCCAGGAAGCTAGGAAGTCCCTGTAAACACTGGGAGATGCAACTACTCAGCTTCAGGGCCAGGAATGGGAAGGAGAGAGCCTGCCTCAGGGGAGCAGAGAGCCACCAAACTCTTCTTCCTCAGTAGATGAGGAAGTGAACTGGGGCGAAGGGACTGCTTGGAGTTCTTACAGAGGAATTTGCCTGCCGTTCATTCCCATTTCCTAGGTTTGGCCCAACATCATGACTCATGGAACCCAGGACCCTCAGGAGAGGGCTACTTTGGGAGACTTGTCCTTTCCCAATTCACCACACACACTCTTAATTTTCAAGGAAAAACTTAATTTTGAAAGTAATGAAGTAGGAACACCCGGGTGGCTCAGTTGCTTAAGCATGGGACTCTTGGTTTTGGCTCAGGTCATGATCTCAGGGTTCTGAGATGGAGTCCCGCTCTGGGCTCCCCTCAGGGGAGAGTCCGCTTGGGATTCTCTGTCTCTCCCTCTCCCTTAGCATTCCCCCCACCCCCACACTTGCTCTTCTCTCTTTCAAATAAATAAATAAAAATTTAATAAGAAAGTAATGAGGTGATCTTTAAATGAATTAGATATCCAGTGGGGAACCCTGGCTCCCAAGCCTAAGGCCATGCACCCTGGCTTCTGTATCATTACCCTCTTTGGGTCTGCATTACTTTTTCCTTTCTTCACTTTTTTTTTTTTTTTTTTTTGCATCCCTCAAATGCACCTTTGCCAAAGGAGATTCAAACTCCACCCGCCCAACTCAGGGACGTCATTAGGACCTTCATGGGCCTGCTGGGTTCTGTTGCCTGGGTGTGCTAAAAATAACTGGGTAGGTTAAAAAAAAAATGTTGAAGCAGATTTAGGGGCTCTTGTGGAAAATGAAACACAGAAGCTGGGCCCTGGGTGGTTCTATTTAAAGATGATCACCATCTCATCCCTTCCCGTGGATTTCCATGTGAAGACTTTATTCCCCTAGTGCTCTGGCTGAGGGCGGGGGTGGGGTCCGATCTGCACTGGGGCTCACTCCTCCCACGACCCTCTCTCTGCACCCTCTGCACCGCAGCTGCCCGGAGAGAAAGGAGCGCACGCGCCTGACCCGCAGCTCAGTTCTTTAGTTCCACGACTGTCCCTTTGAATTGAGGAAAGCGAAAATAAAGTTTTCAAGGCCAATTTCACAATTTTATCTTCTGTGAAAAGCAAAATCAACGAGGCTATGAAAACTTACAAGCAGTTAAAACACTTTTATGTCGTCCTCCCCTTAGAGAGGGAGAGAGGAAATCAGACTGCTTTGTTCAAAGCAACAGCCAACATAAGCCTTTTCTTCTTTCTTTTCCTTTTTTTTTTTTTAAACACATCTGGTCTCAATCTTTATACACCAGTGGACAAAAGCAATTAGACAGCTCTGCTTTCTACGTCATAATAATGAAAGTCATATATTTTCCATGGCTGTCTCATTTGGTTACCCAGCTCTGTAGAGCGAGCGTAAATGGAATTTAAAATGCAAGTCTTTGCTTGACATACTCTTAGTGTGCTGAGGGATAAGCGCTTCTGCATCTTACAGAACCAGGAGAAGAGAAAGGGTGGGGATTACAGGTGTGTGTTAATAGGTCCCCCGCTACGCCATCTTTCTAACAAGCCCTAGGGGATGGGGACAGGCTATTAGAATTGGTTCAGATATAGCAAGGTCTCTTGAACAGTCTGGTAGAGGAAGCTAGAGGTGCTTCACAGAAGATGAAGCTTTGATTCTTTTGGTCACAAGGGCAAAAACTCAACACAACCCAGCCTAAGCAAAAAGGAGAACTGGTTCCTGTAACAGGGAAATTTAGGGGCTTGAATCTGATCACACAACCGATTCTGAGGCTTCAAACGATGCTACCTCTTTTCCTCTCCTTTTCCCTCTCCCAAGACTGGCAACACCAGGAGAAGGGTGGCCTCAGTACTCATAGTCACAGTAATCATGTTGAAGTTAATCCTCACAGATTCAGGTCCTCAGACTTAAACTGATCACAGGCTTGAGTCACTGGTCCAGTCCCAGAGATGTGAGTGCGGTCAGCTCCATGCAACACAGCATTGAGATTGGGTCAGGATTGCTTTTCCCAAAGAAAATTGTGTTTTAGCTTCAGAAGAAGGGGGAAATGGATGCAGAACGACCTCCTCCAGGCTGACGCAGCGTTGTGCACCCACCACTTGGGGGTGGGGCATAGCACCTGCCTTCCAGCGTCTGTGGGGCAGAAGCAGCCCCAAACCCAGGACACATGGTGGAGTGAGTAGAGCTAAGTTGGATACTAGCCCTCTCTCCCCTTGGCAGGACGCTGTTATGCAGTGTGATACCTGAACAACCGTCAGTAGTGGCGCTGGTGGTAGGCAAACCCTGCAGATGTCCTGGGCACTGGCCGCAAAGAGATCTGTCGCCCCAAGTTTTCTTGCCTGATACGCTTAAGCTGCCGCTTCCGCATAAGGGCATATGCATTAGCTGTTTTACAAGTGAGTGTTTGTTGAAATTGGGTGTGTGATGTTAACTCATGGAGGGTGTGCTGGAGTGGAAGCTTCCAGATGTGGTTTGATTGCCAGCTCTGTCCTTCACCATCTGGGCTTACTTGCTCTGATCCTGATGGATTTTTTAGGTCTCAACTTCCTCATTTGTAGGAAAGAGGACCCTCTCCAGGGCCCTTCCCTCCCTTGAGACGTCTAGACTGGAAAGAGCGAGGTCTGGTGTCTTGGGGCTCTTTGCTTTCCTCCCAGTCTTCCGCTGCCTCTGTCAACCAATACGCTTCTTCCTTCCACCTTCCGGGCCCTCCCCTCAGCGGGTCTCCTCAGCTGCGTGAAATTGGTGGTTTTACTGCCTCAGTCAGATCCGACACCTCCAGGGCATGTTTAGGTTGTAATATCCCTCCCCTACGGCACTGGTGACACACAAACCCCTTCTATGCCTGTTAGGCAAATTAGCACCCACTCACTGACCTGAGCTTCTGCAGATGCTAGCTGGGGACTAACGCAGCCCGCCTGGAAGAATGAAATGCAAAGCACAGCGGCCAGCCGGATGGCTATCCCATGGGGTGGGGCACTCCCGGCTTGAGCAAGCACCATTTTTTAAAAATACTATTTTTTAAAAGATTTTATTTATTTATTTGACAGACAGAGATCACAAGTAGGCAGAGAGGCGGGCAGAGAGAGAGAGGCGGAAGCAGGCTCCCCGCTGAAGCAGAGAGCAGGACGCAGGACTCGATCCTAGGACCCTGGGATCACGACCAGAGGTCCCTGGGATCATGACCTGAGCTGAAAGCAGAGGCTTTAACCCACTGAGCCACCCAGGCGCCCCTTGAGCAAGCACCATTAACAGGGATGCCTGTAGGGGAGGAAGGGACCCTGTGCTGTAAACCCTACACCCCCACCCTGGCCCAGGGAGGCCTGGGGGTGCTGAGAACTGACTGGCCCAGTGGATGGATTCGTACTCCTTGTATAGGTGGGTATTTAACAGGCCTATTTGCATTTGCCAACAGCAAATTCTAGCGCCCAGCACAGAACCCCACGTGTGCCTTTTTCTCCTCTGTTATCTAACAGAAACCAAACTTCCTTTTAGGTTCTTGTGCCTGGTCCCACCCATCTAGGCCTGGGAAAGCTAGGGCAGAGTGACCAAGGTTAGCCCCTGCCACAGCTGCTGGAGGAGGGTTTGGTAACTTTATAAAATGTCCTTTGGGATGAGCTGGTCTGCTGCTGTTTTACCACTCAGGGGCACCTTGGTCTTCCCAGGCACATGCTTTAGAGTCACTGGTCTGTGCAGGGTTAGGCAATGCCCACGGATGCCACTGGGTGCCAGTAGTGAAGTATTCTGGGGTCCGGACAACCAGTCACACACAAAAGGAATGTCTTCTGGAAATGTCTCCTCTGTCATTCAAAGCTTTCCAGAGTTCAGAGCACACATAGGGAAGCATAACAATAATGGTGCCTATGTTCACAGAGTACCATTCAGTCCTCAAAGCCCTTTATACGCAGGATAGTCTGACAGTTAACAACTGGAGCTCTTGGACTCAGATCTTCGCTTCTGCAATGACCCAGGAATCTTCAGCAAATCGCTTCAGTTCCTGGAGCCTCAGTTTGCGCATCTGCAAAATGCAAGCCCGTAATGTCCTTCACCTTCACACGTCTGGGGAGAGTTCATTGCAATAATCCACGTTTAGCTCTTAGCACACGGTCAGACGTAGAAAGACATGTTGCTGGTGAACTGCTATTATTACCCGTGAACTCATTGACTAGAAGAACAATCCTGTGAAGTTGGTGGGGCTGAGATATTTTCTTTTATAAGTGAGGAAAATGAGACCAGAAAGTACAGGAGCTGAGGGGCCTGGGTGGCTCAGGCGGTTATGCATCTGACTCTCGATTTCAGCTCAGGTCATGATCTCAGGGTCGTAAGATCGAGACCTGGGTCAGGCTCTGGACTCAGTCGGGGAGTCTGCTTGAGATTCTCTCTCTGGGTGGCTCAGTTGGCTAAGCGGCTGCCTTTGGCTCGAGTTGTGATCTGGGGTCCTGGGATCAAGCCCCACATTGGGCTTCCTGCTAACTGGGGAGCCTGTTTCTCCCTCTGCCTGATGCTCCGCCCTGCTTGTGCTTTCTTTTCCCTGCCCCATGTCAAATAAAGAATTAAAATCTTTAAAAAAACAGAGCGATTCTCTTTCTCCTTCTCCCTCTGCCATACCCCCACATAGTCCCCGAGTGCATGTGTGCTTTGTCACTCTAAAATAAATAAATAAATTAAAAAAAAAAAAAGGTAAAAAAACGTGGGGGCAAGGGAGACAAGGGGGGAGAGAAAGAGGAAGAGGGGAAGAAGCCTGTGAAGGAGGCAGAGAAAATGTGGCTAGAGAGGTAGGAGGGAAACCAGTCTGATTATTAAGTAATGTGAACATGGACCCCATATTTTCCTCTGCCCTACTGAGAAAAAAAACCCCACCAGATCACAAGGGTTTCCTGCTTATTTTCTGACATTCTGGCTTCTGTTCTTTTTTTTTTTCCTTACATACATACTAACCCTTAAGGCTAAAGTAGACCCCACCCCACATTATACCCACAATCTGCTTAATTCCCTCTTGCTCAGTTTTGATAGAAGACTCAAGTCAAGCAATTACCAGAGGGGAGACATGTGTACTTGAGACCAGGTGACTCATACAAGGGACTTCAGAAGGGGCAGAGGCTCACCCAGGCCACAAAGGCTTTGAGTTTCCTCTGTGGGTGCAGGAGGGGTTGTGACCTGCGAGTGACTGTCACCAAGACAAGGCCATTTTAAGGGGACCCTCATGGAAGGGTTGGGAACTTTACAGTAAATAAAGAGGAAAATACTTGATTAACCTTTTATCCTGAAAAAGAAAAGACACCAAAAGGTTGACAATCACTTCACCCTCTAACGAAATTTAGATTGTGGTTTCAGCCATGTGCTAATTCCGAGAATAGCAACAACAACAACAAAGCTAAACTTTTTTTTTTCCTGATAATTCTGTATGATAGTCTCTGCTTCATTTTTTACTTTCACGTCACATTCATAGAGAGGGCTGCAAAATTATTTGATGGCTTCATCCACTTTTTTTAAGGTCTTTTCTAAATCCTCCTTATTCACATTGTCTCATCATTCTCTTTTGTCTTCCTGGTGCCATGAAGCGGCCTCGCTCAAGGCGTGGGGCTGCTGCTAAGCTACTCTCACGGGCTTCATGAAACCCTGCAGCTCTGCAAGATTTGCAATTTCACCTTATGAACCGATTTGCATCGGATTTGCATTATGATTTGGGATGTTGCTACAAGCCACAAAGGTGTTGATGGGTAGGGATGTCTGCTAGCGTGAAACAGGGAGAGACTTTATTTGAGTGTAGACAGTGTTATGGTCCATTAGCATGTAAGTTTCATGTTATGACAACTTTGCTTCATAAGCGAGTCATAACTGTAGGCATTTGGGTAACAAATACTCAGATAAAAACCATCCTCTGTACAGGAACGGCGTACACAGTTTTGATAAACACAGGACTCCGTAGCCAAAAAACATAGCTAAAGGCCTCTTTAGGTAAGCAGTTGTAATGGGATGAGAGAGAGCAAGAAAGTAATGATGGTAACAGATTATATATAACACATTGAATAAAATAGAAAACCACTGGTCCATTCCGATATGCATAAAGAAATGACTCAATTGAAAGCCTGACGAGGGATGAATTATTTACATAGTTTCAATGGTTTCCACACAATACTTATGAAAGGGAACAGAGTCACTGTTGGAGAGGAATCTGGCAGACACCACGCTCATCCAGGGATGCAAGGGAACATCAGCAGGACTGGGGCAAACTGCAACCACACACCGTGAACCCAGCATTGCTTCTGCTCTATTCCTGACAAAGATGCGCTCTTCCCGCCTGAATCTCATCAAGAGGAAACATCAAGTCAAACCAAAACCGAGGCACACTCTAAACGTGTCTGGACTGTAGTCTGCAAAAATGTCAAGGGCATAAAAATCAAGGAAAGAATGAGAAGCTGCTCAAACTAACGTTGCCCAAAGGGCCACCACAACGGACACACGTGTGATTCTGGACCCAATCCTGCTGCTGCGAACATGGTATTCTGGGGGTAGCAGGCGAAACCTGCATGGGGTTTGAGGATTAGATGGTAACAAGGGATCGATGTTAATTTTCCAGCCTTTAAAAGGGGTGTAACTCTGCGTGTAGGAGGATGTCCCTGCTTGAGGGAAATGCACACTAACATCTCGGGTATCAGGCCTGCAATTTACTCTCAAATGGTTCAGGAACAAAAATGTTCTTTGTACTGTATTTGCAACTTTTCTCTAAGTTTGAGATTGTTATTTTAAAAAAAGCAAGGAGGGGGGTCATTTTCACTGAGCAGTCAGCAAATTTCCCCAAGATGCGGGGATGGAGTTTTGGGGTCGTGCTAAGGAGAGCTGCACTCAGGAGAGATGCCCGCAGCTGCTGGGAGGGTAGGATCTGGGGAGGAAGACGATGGGGGCTAGAGAGACTAGACTGGAGGCCTGAGCTCTGACAGCGACAGTATGCAAAGTGGAAGACACGTTTGAGATGCATTGAGGAGGGGGTCTCCCTAAGGTTTGGAGAAAGGGAGGAGAAGATGATGAAGGTTCCAAGCTTCATAGAGAGAATGATGTGAGGCCAGCAGTGATTTGGGACCTTGGGGGAATGCGCTGGGGCAGGGAGATGATGGGTGCTATTTGGGCATCTTGCTCTGAGTGCAGTCTGCCTGTGACTTTGGGATCCCCACTGACCTCCAGGTCATCAATCAACGGGGTTCATCTTCCCAGAGGTGGAGTTGGAGATCTTAGTGTGACATTTTCATTGAGCCACCAGGAAGCAATGAAATAGGATCTGGAACCAGGAAGAAAGATCACAGTAAGCAGCATGGATTTGGGGGTTATGCACTTGGAAGCTAAGAGAACAACAGAGATTAGTGAGGGAGAGCACGGGAGAGAGAAAAGAGGCTTTGAAGAAGGTCGAGGGGAAGAAGCCTGTGAAGGAGGCAGAGAAAATGTGGCTAGAGAGGTAGGAGGGAAACCAGTCTGATTATTAAGTAATGTGAACATGGACCCCATATTTTCCTCTGCCCTACTGAGAAAAAAAAAACCCACCAGATCACCAGGGTTTCCTGCTTATTTTCTGACATTCTGGCTTCTGTTTTGTTTTTTTTTTTCCTTACATACATACTAACCCTTAAGGCTAAAGTAGACCCCACCCCACATTATACCCACAATCTGCTTAATTCCCTCTTGCTCAGTTTTGATAGAAGACTCAAGTCAAGCAATTACCAGAGGGGAGACATGTGTAGTTGTTAAGGTCCTGGAGTCTTAACTTCCTGGGTTCAAATCCCAGCTTCATCATTTACCAGTCATATGACCTCGGAAAAGTTACTCAACCAGTCTGCACCTCAGTTTCCTCATCTGTAAAATGGGCATAATAATAGCTTCCACTGCTAGATATGTTATGAGGGTTAAAGGTATTAATATTTGATAACTATTTGGAATAGTGGCTGGCACAATATAAACGTATGTGCTATTAAATAAACTTGAACCCAAGCGGGCTGTTAACCCTACGTGGTCCAGCCGCAGACGTCTAATTGCTCTTGCTCTTTTGTGAGCGCTAGACAAGTTATACTTTCACCAAGCTACTTCCTGTAGGCCAGAAACTTTTGATGTCCAGAGGCCGGTTTAGCCATCTGTTTATTGACAGATTAGAGCCCAATCTGTTGATCTTAGGAATCCCAAATTACTCTCATACACTAAAGATGACCCCAAAGTGCTGGCTGTAGGAGAAGTAAGGAAAGTCTGAACCCCAGGCGGCACTGTGCTCCTGGACATTCTTTCCTGCCCTGTCTCGGCTCCCAGTAATCTAGTAGAGCAGGGCTTCTCCGACCTTACTGTGCGCACTCAGGACCTGAAGATGCTTATTCTGCTGCAGCATGGATGAAACTCAAGGACATTGTGCTAGGTGAAATAAGCCAGTTTCCCAAGGACAAATGCTGTATGATTCCACTATATGAGGTGCCTGATGTACTTAAATTCATAGAGACAGACATGGGGAAGGGAGCTGCTGTTTAATGGGTACAGAGTTCAGTTCTGCAAGATGGAGAGGTTTATGGACAGACCCTGGTGATGTCTGTAGAGCAATGTAAAAGTCACTAAACTGTACTCTTAAAAATGGTGAAGATGAGGGGTGCCTAGCTGGCTCAGTCGGAAGAACGTGTGACTCTTGATCTCAGGGTTGTGGGTTTGAGCTCCACAGGGGGTACAGAGATTACTTTAAAAAAAAAACAACTTAAAAAATTGTTAAGTGGGCTATCTGGGTGGCTCGGTTGGTTAAGGGTCTGACTCTTGATCTCTGCTCACGTCTTGATCTCAGGGTCATGAGTTCAAGTACTGCACTGAGCTCCATGCTGGGTGTGGACATTACTTAAAAAGAAAAAAAAATAAGGAAAGAAAATAAAATTCTCTTTTCATGCCTAGCACAGCCATGCCTCATGGTCCCAAGAAGCATCGGAAGTGTGTAGCAACTCCAAAGCATCGGATGCTGGATAAACTGACCGATGTGTTCACTCTTGCCCATCTACTGGTCCCCATAAGCTGAGAGAATGTCTCCCTTTCATCATTTTCCTAAGACTTAAGTATCCCCTAACAGGAGATGAAATAAAGAAGATCTGTATGCAGCGTTTTATTAAGATTGATGGCAAGGTCCGAACTGATAGTACCTACCCTGCTGGTTTTATGGATGTCATCAGCATTGACGAGACCGGGGAGAATTTCCGTCTGATCTATGACACCCAGGGTTGCTTTGGTGTTCGTCAGATTACACTCAAGGAGGCCAAGAATAAGTTGTGCAAAGTGAGAAAGATCTTTGTGGGGGCGAAAGGAATCCCTCATCTGGTGACTCTTATCATCCGCTATCCTGATCCCCTCATCAAGGTCCATGACACCATTCAGATTGACTTGGAGACCAGAAAGATTGCTGATTCCATCAAGTCTGACACTGGTAATCTGTGTATGTGACTGGGGGTGCTATCCCGGGGAGAATTGTTGCGATCACCAACAGAGAGAGACACCCTGGTTCGTTTGATGTGGTTCACGTGAAAGATGCCAATGGCAACAGCTTTGCCATCTGACTCTCCAACATTTTTGTTAATGGCAAAGGCAACAAGCCATGGATTTCTTGTCCCTGTGGAAAGGGGATCTGCCTCACCATTGCTGAAGAGAGAGACAAGAGACTGGCAGCCAAACAGAGCAGTGGGTAGAATGGGCCCTAGGTGACGTGATTGGAAGACTCTATACCTAATTAAAGGTCACACAGCATGAAGAAAAAAAAAAAAGAAAATAAAATTTTTAAAGAAGTAAGTAAAATGGTTAAGATGATAAATTTTACATGTGTATTTTACCACAACTAAATTTTTAAAAATGCAGATTCTGATTCATTAGTTCAGGAGCACAGCCCAAGATTCTGATTTCTATGAAACTCCCAGGTGTTGCTGACACCATTTGACCACACTTTGTGCCGAGATCATACTTCGACTTGCAAGCTACTACAAAGCTGAGCCAGGTCCCTTTAGTTCTTTTTTTTTTTTTTTTTTTTTAACCAAGCCCAACACCTGCTTTGCATTAAAGCTATAGTAACTGCTTGAAAGAAATAGAATTGGACTCTAAGCCCTTTGAGAACCCTGGCCTCTTCGTTCTACACTCAGAGAGGCTGCCAGCAAAGCCTCCATCCAGCAGACACAATCAAGCAAAATATGCCTATAGCCAGAATTATTTTCTGGTCCCCTGGGGCTGGCCTACTCACTGGGAAATTATCTCCAGCCCAATGGTTCATCTGGTCAGTTACCAGGGCACAGGGCATGGTTCTTACAATGGGTTTCAGCCTGCAGCTTTTCTTCGGCTAACCCATGAGCACAGGGACCCCCCCTGAGATGTTCACTGCTCATCTCCAGGTTGTAGCTCGGTAGCTGGTACATAGTAGGTGTTCAGTAAATATTTGTTGAATGAAAGTAGCTAACGCATACATAGTGCTTATAAAGCAATGTTCTGAGAATTTTATATGGTAGATTATATTTTCCAAAGAAGGCCGTAAATGATCTCCCATCCTACATGTTTTTCTTATACTGGGACTGTGATAGTCCTCTGACTGAGGAGTGAGGTTTATGTCCCCCCACCCCTTGAACCTGGGTGAGCTCAGTATGGATCAAATGGACACTTGAAGAGAAAAGTAAAGGCCTATTTGCACAAGTCCATGTATGCTTTATCACTGGAGAAAAGATCTTTCTAGAATTGGAATGTAGCTTCTTCCTATATCAGTCTACAATCATCCAGGGCTGCACAACAGCCACCTTCCTGGTCTCCTTAAGTGGATTCCCAATGCTTTATTCTCTTGGATCTGTGGGTTCACTGGGGGTTGACTGAACCAGACTGTACTCAGCTGGTATGGTTTGGTTCGGCTGCACACACCTGTCATCCTTCTCCAGACCCAGTGAGTGAGTCTTTGCAATGGCAAAGGCTCAAGAGATGAAGCCAAATCACACAATGGCTTTTCAGTCCTCCCCTAGCATCACATCTGCTTATAACCCAGCAGTTAAAATGAATCTCACAACCGAACCCTAGTCAAGGGCCGGAGAAGAGAGTAAATATTTTTAATAATAATCCCACCCCTTTCCAAATGTTGACCACATATTTAGAGATTTTCGGAATGTATGTAACCATTCCCTCATTCCCTTCAATACCCAAGCACATGGTTTTCAAATGCTGCTTGCTGCTCCAACATATAAATATGTCGGAATGTTATTTTACTCCTCAGGGGTCGAACATGGAGCTTGCTTCCTATTATTGCTGGTGTAATTAATATATTACAATAAACATCTATGCACCTAAGTCTTGGCTCATATCTCCTGATTATTTTCTTACAACAAATTCCTCAAAGTGAAATTTGTTACCAGAGGGACTCAAAATTTTAAGGCTGTGGACAGAGTACTAACGGCAAAGAGCTTTGTTTGAACTCCCTCCTGGACGGATCACACACTCACTGGTCTGTATACATGAAACTTATCTGCTAAGGAAACTCTTCATTGCAAATCACAGAAATGACTTTTAGCCTCAAGTTGAGTTTGGGTAGCAAAAGCCAGCATGGCCCAGGACCCAGCAAAACGGAACACTTAAGTTTACCAGGGAGAGGACCTTAATACGGAGAACTGTAGTTAGAGTCGACAAGTACTTATTTTGCAAAACACTATGGGAGGACCAAGCAACTTTCCTGTCTTTGAGAAATATTTATTTTTTGTAACAGAATTCGATCATTGAACCATACTTAGGAGTAAGGCATATTACATTTGTTAAAAAATTAGGGGTCCCTGGGTGGCTCAGTGGGTTAAGCCTCTGCCTTCAGCTCAGGTCATGATCTCAGGGTCTTGGGATTGAGCCCCGAATCGGGGCTCTCTGCTCAGCGGGGAGCCTGCTTCCTCCTCTCTCTCTGCCTGCCTCTCTGCCTGCTTGTGCTCTCTCTCTCTCTCTGTCAAAAGAATAAATTTAAAAATTAAAAAAAAATTAAATTAGGGGCGCCTGGCTGGTTTAGTCAGTAGAGCACCTGACTCTGGATCTTGGGTCATGAGTTTGATGTTGGATGCAGAGATTACTTAAAAAAAAAAAAAGAAAAGAAAGAAAATAAATAAATAATTAGATTTAAGTTCTGGGCTCTCACCGGGCTCTCATTGGGCTGGTGGAGAGTCAAATGTCAGCTTAAGAGGCAACACATGCACACACACACACACACACACTCTCTCTCTCTCTCGAGTTGTACAATGAACATCTGCAGGAGTTACACCACAGACCAGCTGAAGGGCTGGGAAGGGTTGTCGTCATGAGTGCAGGGCATTCACCCCATCCCACTTAGGCTGTACAAGGACGTGGAGGATGACGCAGGCAGAAGAATGGCGATGGGCCCGTCTTTGGTGGGTGTGCTCCCAGTTGCTGTTGCTCTTTGCCCATGTTCCCTAAAGGCGGGTATCCCTGCGGGTGGTTGTGAGGGTAGCTCCAGTTCCTCTGGACACAACTCAGCCATGAGGATTTTTCTGGACAGTGTCAAGGTGAAACACTTAAAGCCCAGTCCTCGGGGGTACCCGCACAGCCATCTCTATCCCTGGTCCTGCTCCTCCCTCAAGAAGCTATGTTAGGGTGTTGGGGGGAGAGGATGGGTGAAATAAATGAGGGGGATTAAAAAGCACATGTATCATGATGAGCCCTGAGTAGTGTATAGAATTGTTGAATCACTGCATTGTACACCTGAAACTAATATAACTCTATGGGAATTCAGATTGAAAATTTAATAAAATTAAAAAAAAATAGAAGGTATGTTAGAAGAGGCCCATGTTCTAAAGACCTATAGAATGTCCATGTGCCCTTTCAGTTTTGAAGCTCGTGGCCACCATCTTCTTCCCCTCAACCCTTCAGGTAAATACCCTTGGCAGGGGCCGGAAACTCAGATGCTCACAAGAATAGGCAGGTACATAAATGAATGACGGGCGTCGTGTAAGGTCTTGGGGAGTGGTGGGGACTGTGGTAAACTGGAAAGTATGTGATTTGTCTAACAGGAATCAGCATAACTTGGATCCTGCCAATTTTTGCCAAGGGACTATAGGGACCCAGAGATGCTAAATCTGTTTTTTTTTTTTTTTAAAGAACCCAGAAATTTAGATTTTCATGGGAAATTGCCTCCTTTTTGAAAATTGCAACTAATATTTTAAATTCATGTAATATACTTCCAGGCCAAATAAAAAGATATCCCAAGCCACCAATTTTAACTTGTGGCCTAAACCTCAGAAAACAAAGGGGAAGCCATCCCAACAGGCAGCTTCCCTTTTTCCCACAGAAAACACACAAAAAGACTTGTTAACTCTCCCTGGGGCCAAGGGAAGTCAGACTTCCAGGACACAAAGACTCAGCTACCTTCTCTCAGGGGAGGGAGACAAGAGGGGGTGGAGTAAATACTTTTCATTCTTTCTGGAGCAGCCGCAGAGAAACAAATCCTTTCTCAACCCATGTGGTTGATGGAGTGCATTACAGTCTTCATAATTTGGATGGCTATTAGCTGGAGAGTCAGACACAAATAACTACATGTAATAATTACATGGTAGCATTCAGACAGGCCCAGTGCATGAGCCTGCCAGACTCCGGGTGTGGAATCTGCAAATGCCCGGAGGTGGGTGTGCACTGCCATGGTGGAGGGTCACCAGATGCAGCTGGATGGGAGACTGGGGGCCAGGCTGAGCCTGGAGGGTTTCACTTAAGTGTCAGGCTAAGACACACTGGGATCTTATTCCTTAGGAACGAAGGGCCAGTTAAGACTTTTTATGAGGGGTGTGGTGTGATCAAGGCTGCCATTTTGAGTGTTGTTTTGGAGATCGATGCTTGTGTTAAGGTGGATGAGGAGGGGAAAGAAGCGGATGGGTGTGGGAAGACCTGTTCAGAAGCTATGGAAACTGTCCAGATACGAGTGAAGGGCCAATGTAGGTGTGGGTAGGGAGAAAGGAAGGGGCAGTCATGGGCCCTGTTACAGAGTTGACAGGAAGTGAGGCAGCAGGGAGGGGAAGCAATCAAGATCACAATCTGGGCAGCGATGCTCTCCCTTCCTCTTTCAGGCCCCTCAGGAGGATGAAGGGGAGAAAGCAACTGTTTCAGAGGAAGAGGTGTATAAATTTCCATGCCCACATGAGCCAAAGCATATAGAATGGCCCTTGTCCTCCCCCTTCCCAGCCGATCACGTTTTAGAACGATGTAGTTCTGACACGCACATTTGTTCACATGGAAACATCTCTGCCATCAGGATGCATCTGACAACTAACTGATGGCAGGCCAGAGTTTGACTGGTGTGTACTGGATGATGGGCTGGATTATGTCCCTGCAAAATCCCTATGTTATAGTCCTAACCTCCAGTATGTCGGAATGTGTCTGTGTTTGGAGATAGGGTTTTTAAAGGGATGGTAGAGTTAAATGAGGTCTTCATTGTGGGCCCTCATTCAGTATGACTGGTGTCCTTATAAGAGGAAGACAGTAGGACGAAGACAAGCATGGACGGAAGAGCTGGTGAAGACCCACAGAGAAGACAGCCACCTACCAACCAAGGAGAGTGGCCAACAAGGACTGGCCCAGTTGCCATCTTATGCTTGAACTTTGAGCTTTGGGACCGTGAGACAATATTTCTCTGTGGTGTGAGCCATCCAGTCTGCTAGGCAGCCCTAGCAAACTAACACGGTGGGTATTTTTCTTTCTTGATGGAACACGACATGGTGGTGTGTGTCTCAGCATTGGTGCAATCTTGGAGTCTATGAATTAGTGTTCCTCTGTGACTTACTGTCCTCATGCATATATGCTTCACTCTGATTGAGCTAACTATGTAATTTTTACTATCCAAACTGGGATCATTTTAAGAGTGACAAAGGGAGGAGATGCTACTCATAATCCTGCAGAAATGACAGGGTAGGTTGGCACTGTCCCAGACCGATATTCCTAACCCTCTGCCCTGCTTGCGAGAACGTCTCGAGAAGGGCATGGCCTTCGTGTCAGAGGGACTTCATTCCTGGAGTTCTCTCTGGGGGCTGTGCCCTGGGCCACCACTGCCCCAAATAACAGCACCAATGATATTACCAACAGAAACAGGAAAGCCAGACATTCTTTGGTGACACATTTAGCCCTGGACACATATAGAAGATTGTATCTTAGAATATTTTGGTGACATGATTGGACAAATTCCCCAAAGGCCCTGAAGTCTCAAGTGCATCTTTCCCAATTGATCTGCCTCAATAAGGGAAATTCCCACAGGGCTTCCTCTTTTTTGAGTTAATGCCTCAAAAAGTCATAAAAATGCGAAAGCAAAAAAATTACTTATGAAAAGTGACAACACACTGAACTATTAAAACTTCACTTCCGTGGGCTCATTGGAGAAAACCATTTACTGAGTGCGAACCATGCATTTCATATCCATTGTCTCATTTAATTCTTACAACAAACCCAATGGGATTAAAGAATACTTTTGCGTTTCTTCAGACAGGAACATTTGGTCTCAGAGAGATGAAGGGACCTGTCCAAGGCCACACAGCCTATTTCAATGTAGAGCTAGGATTTGCATGTGGGTTCATGGACTCCAAAGCTGGTTCTCTTCTCCTCTGCCGTCTAATGTTCTTTTTACCTCAACTAATTTTTGTATGTTTAATATTTTATGTAAATATTATATATTTACAATATATAATTTCAAATATTTTATGTATTTATCTGATTTAGTACTTCATGATAAATAAGGGCTGGGAGGTGAAGTAGAAAACCAAATGCGATACATCGAGAGATGTAGAAACATGTTTCCTGGTTTGCCTAATGCTGGCTCTATATGTCCAGGGCTGCATTTCCTAGAACCTAGTTCTAATACTATTATTTGGTATTGAACTGAAGAAGACAGGCAACAGTCCTCACATTTTCCTTTCCTTTCAGAAGGCAATTATCTTATATTTAGTGGTTTAAATTTTATTAGGGTTGTGAGAGGCCCAGAAAAAGACATGCAGTGTATTAATCAATCACTTTATTACAGCTTCAGTTTATAAAACTGGACGGGATTTTTTTTTCCTTATACCTATGCTCTAGTGAAGCAATGTTTTTATTCTATTTAAGCAAAAAATCAC
This sequence comes from Mellivora capensis, assembly GCA_004024625.1. Classification (NCBI taxonomy): domain Eukaryota; kingdom Metazoa; phylum Chordata; class Mammalia; order Carnivora; family Mustelidae; genus Mellivora; species Mellivora capensis. The sequence continues at coordinate 115,778 of PISX010000564.1, forward strand.
TCTAACACATTTTCAGAGTTATAGATGCTGATAATAAAATGCTAGGGTGGAAATCAAAATAGATATCTGGAGGTGCAAACTATGGGTTTTTCTACAGCAAAGTAAATCTCTTATTACCCTGCATATTGACTCTGGAGTAAATCTGTCAAATGTCCATTGTATCACACGCATTATATAGTTCTGCACTTCCTAACTTACTTAGGTTTAAGAATCCTTCAACTTGTGTCATCTGAAGAAATCTACATTTAGGGTCCTCCCTCTTGCTCACTCAATTTTGCTTTTAAGAAAATATTTATTGTGGGGCACCTGACTGGTTCAGTCGGTAGAACATGTGACACTTGGTCTTGGGGTCCTGAGTTCAAGCCCCACGTTGGGAATAGAATTTACTTAAAACAACAACAACAACAACAACAACAACAACAACAACAAAACTTAATGAAAAAGCAGTCCCACCTTGCTCATTCTTCAGTGACCATACCGAAAGAGACAAGGACAAGATTTCAGTGGAGACAATAGAAGCATTCTGGTTGTTAAAGTCTATATATTAATATTAGTTACAAATAAAGATAAATTATGCCACATTTTGTAGAGGGGAGGGGACAGAGGGAGAGGGAGAGAAAGACTCTTAAGGAGGCTCCATGCCCAATATGGAGCCTGACATGGGACTCCATCTCACAATCCTGAGATCAAGACCTGAGCCCAAATCATGAGTCAAATGCTTAACCAACTGAGCCACCCTGGTGCCCTGAATGATGCCACTCCCGAGTTGTCTTCTCCTCCAGGAATCTAGTTTGAGTCCAGGGCACTAATACTTGATGGAAACATTGACAATTCCCATCCACTCTCAGACCCTTGGTATTCCAGTGTAAAACTGATGGTGTAATGGGTACTCTATAAATAGCCAACAATGCTGCTGAATGGGAAGGGAGGGAGGGAAGGAGGGAAGGAGCGAAAGGGGAAGGAAAGAAGGAAGGAAGGAAGGAAGGAAAGAAATATTTTCTGGAGGAGTCTAATTTTCATTTATAATAGCTATAATAAAACTTGGAGAAGTAAAACCCAAACCAGATTTGCTTAAAAGTCCAGGCAACTTTGAATCACCGAGGGCTTGATTATAGCTCATGTAGCACTCGGGTCCCACTCCTACTTCCCCTAATTTCTTCCTTCCTGTGGGGCACATCATTGCTCATTAGCACCTTCACCAGATGGTAAGCTGTGAGAAGTGAAACTCAATTCAGTAATTTATTTCTTGGTGTTTCAGCAGCTCTTGAATCTCCCGGGGAGGGAGAAGGCTAAAATTAATGGCCAGAATTAGTTACTTGGATTATCTCAGGTTTCCACATATACATTTTTTTGTTGGCTAGGTGGGTTATTGAGAGTTGGATCTTATGAAGAGAGTCTTCCTATTTTAAATGACTTGAGAGAAGTGGGACCTGGTCAAGGTAAGAGAAGGCTGGCGTCAGAGTGGAAATGGCAGAGAACAAGAACTGACATTGGAAAAAAAAAAAAAAAGAACTGACATTGGTGCACCGTGAAGGCAATTATCAACAAAACTAAAAGGCCACTTACGGAATGGGAGAAGATACTTACAAGTGATAAATCTGATAAGAGGTTGAATCCAAAATATATACAGAACTCATATAACTCAATAACAAAGAAATCAACAACTGGATTAAAAAAAATGGCAGAGGATCTGAATAGATATTTTTCCAAAGAAGACATAGATGGCTGACAGACATATGAAGGAGTGCTCAACCTCATTGATCATCAGGGAAATGCAAATCAAAACCACAATGAGATATCATCTTGGTTGAATGGCTATTACCCACCCTTCCGCAAAAGTCAGAATGGCTATTACCACCCCCCCTAAAAGCCAAGAGATAACAAGTGTTGGCAAGGATGTACAGAAAAGGGAACCCTCACGCACTGTGGGTAGGAATGATTTGCACACCCACTATGGAAAACAGTATGGTGGTATCTCAAGAAATTAAAAATAGAATTATTATAGAGTTTAGGAATTCCACTACCAGGTATTTATATGAAGGAAAAGGAAAAACTAATTCTAAAAGATATATATGTACCCCTATGTTTTTGCCTATGTGTACACATACCCCTGTGTGTATGCCTATGTACGGCATTATTTACAATATCCAAGATATGGAAAGTAACCTAAGTATCCATGGACAGATGAATGGATAAAGAAGATGTGATATATATACATAATGGAATATTACTCAGCCACGAAAAAGAATGGAATCTTGCCATTTGCAACAGTAAGGACAGCCCTACAGGGTTTTATGCTAAGTGAAATGAGTCAGACAGAGAAAGACAAGTACCATATGATTTCACTCATCTGTGAAGTTTAAAAAAAATTAAAAATTAAAAATGACCAAAATAAAATAGAAACAGACCTTTATATACAGAGAACAAACTGGTGGTTGTCAGAGGGGAGCAGGGTGGGGGGACCAGTAAAACAAATGAAGGGAATTAAGAGGTACAAAGTTTCAGTTATAAAATAAATAAATCACAGGGATGTAATGTACAGTACAGGGAACGTAGTCAATCATATTGTAATAACTCTGTCTAGTGACAGTGGTAACTAGACCTTTCATAGTAATCATTTTATAATATATAAAAATATCAAACCACTATGTTGTACACCTGAAACTAATACAATATTATAATTAAAGAGAAAACCCAAAAGATTCGATTTTGGGTTCTCCTGGTCAACTTCTACTGCAAGGACTTAGGTCAGTTAGGAAAATTTATGGCAGATTTGCACCAGAGCTCTCAAAGTTTACCTCATTTTTCTTCATGTCTTTGGTTTAGTCATTCAACAGTTGGTGGGTTTCACAGAGAGAGGTGGGTAGTGAGGGGCTCTAAAACCAAAAGAAAATGATATGGGGCAAATCTTACATTTTAGACTTCTGGGTTTTAAAGCATTCTTTCCTCTCCAAAGAAAATCAGTCTGTCAAAATATATCTGTTGAGTATTAGATTTTAGTGAAATTATAGTATTAATTCTGGGATTCAGTTTCCCATTTTTGTAAAAAGGTGAGCTTGGCCTCTTTAATTTTGATATCTTTTGGGGGTACAGTTGTGTGTGCATAATTTTTATTAGCTTTGTAGGGGAAATGTGAGGGGGAGATGATGTGTTCAACAATGGGACAAATTAAACCTTTTTTCTCTTGTCACCTTCAATTTGTTGCCACAGGAAACTTGAAGGAAAAAGGAAAAAGACTAGGAATCTGGGCAAATGGAAAAAGGCAAACTTCCCCATTCACCTGTCTTCACCTTCAGTTATCCCTATGTACACTTACATCCAAATAGCTTGCTCCAGGTTTGGAAAACCAGCCTCCTCTTTGGTCCTCCTCATAGTCAGTTACCAGTGGTTTCTGGAATTCAGTCCTTGGCTTCAGACCATCTTGCCTTTATCCTAACTAAGTCTCAGGTTGATGTTCACCCTGGTCACTTGAGAGATAGGCTCCTGGCTTCTGGGGAAGGAAGCATTTGGCTTCTCAGAGGATAAGGGTTTCACCAGTTTGGGAAGATTCTCGAAGAGATGGGTGGGAGGGTTGGGGAGAAAGGGGTGGGAAACTCTGGACAGGGGACCTATGCTCAGAGGGCTCGGCTGCTTTTCCCTTATCCCCAGGACAAATTGTGGTTAGAAATCTCAGCCTATTACTCTGATAGAAAATAAACAACAATTTTATTTTATTTTATTTTATTTTTAAAAAAGATTTTATTTATTTGACAGACAGAGATCACAAGTAGGCAGAGGCAGGCAGAGAGAGAGAGAGGCAGGCTCCCTGCTGAGCAGAGAGCCCGATGCGGGGCTCAATCCCAGGACCCTAGGGTCATGACCCGAGCCGAAGGCAGAGGCTTTAACCCACTGACCCACCCAGGCACCCTAAAAAACAATTTTAAAAACAACTCAAAAAGGGCACCGGGGTGGCTCAGTGGGTTAAGCATCTGCCTTTGGCTCAGGTCATGATCTCGGGGTCCAGGGATTGAGTCCTGTGTCAGGCTCCCTCTTCAGCTGGGAGTCTGCTTCACCTTCTCCCTCTGACTCTGCCCCCTACTCGTGTTCCTCCCCTCCCCCCCAAGAGATAAATAAATAAAATCTAAAAAAAAAAAAAAAGAACTCGCTAATTTTATTTCAAGTTTCCATTCTTAAAATGGAATGGAGTGGCAGAAGCTTATTGTAAATCAAGGTTTCACCTCTCCTCTCAGGACTCACGTACTGTCAAGGCATTGGAGGGCATCATTGAGTTCCTGGTCATCTCTTGACTCAGGTCAAGACACAAATCGCCCCCCTGGGTCTTGTGATTGGCGCAGAGGCCTCATTCTGCTGTTTCTGTGTCTTCCCAAGGAGCGGAAACCTCATGGAGTTGGCTCCACCTGGACACACCACAGAGCCTTTCCTCTAGGGCATCTAGCTACCTTGTGGGGTATAAGTGGAAGGAGGACCCCCAGCTTTCAGGGTTTACATACCTCTTTCAGGTTGTGCTGCCTCCCTGGGGTTCTGCTAGCAAGCAGGACAGAGGGCTTCTCTATGCAGACTCCCACGTCCTTCCTCTCTCTAGCCCTGAGGAAATCTTCCCTCAAACATCCAGTCTGTCTAACATTTTGCTTCTACAAACATTTGGTTGGCTTCCGGCCTCCTGGAGTTTAAGTAGTGAGACACCTTTGTTTCTGCTCTGCCCAGGCACATCCCTCCCCTGGGACAGTGAGCTCACAGCTGCTTAACAGGCCTAAATTGGCGGGAAGGGGTGGGATGGGCAGAAAACTAGACTAGGAGAGGGGGCGGGGAAAGAGCGCTATCCCCGGAAATATTAACTCAATCTGATAGCACAGTAATTCGCTTCTCCAAGACAGGGCACCTAGGAAAGAGGGACCAAGCATCTTTATCTTTGTACGAATCCTTAGTGAATTCCAGGACAAAGTAAACCAGACCCATTAGAGCCTGGTTCTTTACAAAGGAAACCCTGAATCCCAAAGAGGTCAAAATTGTACCCGCTGCCTTAGGGAACGTGATGAAGGGAGTCCCCTCATCTCTGGGGGAGCTGCCAACCCAACTGCCACTCTCCTGGTGCCAGTTGGGTCCTCTGGGAAAGAGCCTGCTGGGTGCGCAGAGCCCAGGCCCCTCGGTGCACCAGAGGAGTGGTGGGGGGTGGGAGCTGTTGCCGAGCACCGCAGATCTGCATTTAATAAGCGCTCCCTACCAATTTTTTATGATCTTGGTGACAGGTTTATTACATTGAGGATAGGAAATTTTCAGTGGGACACGAGCTCTCCGGGGGGAAAGGTCCCACAGTAGTACACCGAAAACCAAGTGACTGGATGAATTAGAACGTGCTGGAATTCCATTCCATAAAGCCCCTGTCGGCCGCCGCGGGAGCGCCCGCCCCGCCAGCATCGGGCTATCCGTTAGGTACTTTGTTAAACAGAATCACTGGAGTTCTGTACATTTACTTAAATATAAACTACAGTAAGACAAAATAAACATAAATTTTAAAGCTGAACGAATAAATATGACTCCTATAACAAGTGTCTTTGCTTTTGGCTGGGAAGACAGCCAAGTGATATGTGCTTTGGATTAATTTTTTAAGGGAAAACAAACTAATTACTTAGTAAATATAGTTTGCTAGACAAGATCCCTCAAAACGTGGGAGAATATTGATAAAGAATAGTTATTAGTGATTCAAGTGAAGTCTATTTATTATTTAAAAGTTGGTTACTTTAGCACAAGGGGCAAATATTTGCCTTTTTAGGTTGGTCTGAAAAGTATTGATGTATTTGAATAAAGATTAGGCTGACAATTAATCAGTGTTAACATCCAAAGTTGGCTTGAAGCTGGAATTAACTGAAGTCCCTAAACTCTGATGCAGGATGGAAATCCTGGGCCCCACAGAAATCACTGAAAGGTTTAGGAGTGCAATGCTAGTAGGTCTTTCTGGCTGGTATTGGGTTGGTTCTCAGCCTCTGAACAAGCCCAGGGGTTGGTACTACTCAGTCACCCCACCATCAGATCTTCCCTAAATGTTTCTGGTGTATTTAAGGAAGCAGTATTTAAGGTGAGACTGCTTTTCTGAATTCTCCTGAAATACCACTTCAAAGTTGTTTTCAACCGGCAACAGAACCTGAGAATGCCAACCTGAGGCTCCACTCGGTTTTACACAAAGATCCTTTCCCCTGGGACCCACGAAGGGACAGTGATTCCCTGTGAAGGCAGGAAGCAATGAGTTACAGGGCTCTTGCCTCCTGTAGCTGGAAGGGTTCCCCTTTCCAACTCCCCCTCGATTTACTGATCTGGGAATAGGGTGAATAGAGTGCTTGGTCCCATTTATTCCTGAGCAGGCTTTGTCATCCGTGTCTCCTGAATTAAATCCAAAGCACAAATCTACTTCATTATCAATCCTTCCTTCCTTCCTTTCTTCCTCCTTAAGATTTTACTTGTTTATTTGAGAGGAGAGAGAAAGAGAGAGAGAACAAGAGTGGGGAGGATCTCAGAGGCAGAGGGAGAAGCAGACTCCTTGCCAAGCAGGGAGCCTCATACAAGGCTCTATCCCAGGACCCCAAGAAAGACCTGAGCCGAAGGCAGACACTTAACCAACTGAGCCACCCAGGAGCCCCTTCATTATGGTTTCATAAACCAAGTTCCTCAGAACATTAGTTCTGTATGATACTAACAGATGTCTCCCACCTCCCAGAAGAGCCTCTGTGGCCAAAGGCTGGTTGCAACACATTTAAACAGACTGCTTTTTTTCTCCTACAAGAACTCTCAGACCTCTAATATATTCATATACATTGGAAATCTCTAAGAGGAAAATAGGTCATCTTATGTTAGAAAATTTCATGGTTTTATATATACATAGCCTGTGTTTTCCCTCTGAGAGTTTATGGAAGTGCTGGCAAGAAATAGTTTGTTATGTTAAACACGATTTGTTTGACAAACTGAGGAGCCCGGTCTGTCAGTTCCAGAGAGAGAATTTTTCATGCAGAGAGCTGGGGAGAATGGGAAGTTGAGGAAAAGGGGGACTTGTATCCGTTTTTTTTTTTTTTTTTAAGATTTTATTTATTTATTTGATAGATCACAAGTAGGCAGAGAGGCAGGCAGAGAGAGAAGAGGGGAAGCAGGCTCCCTGCTGAGCAAAGAGCCCGCTGCGGGGCTCGATCCCGATCCGCGGGGCTCGATCCCGATCCGGGGGGCGCGGGGCTCGATCCGCGGGGCGCGGGGCGCGGGGCTCGATCCGCGGGGCGCGGGGCGCGGGGCTCGATCCGCGGGGCGCGGGGCTCGATCCGCGGGGCTCGATCCCAGGACTCTGGGATCATGACCTGAGCCGAAGGCAGAGGCTCAACCCACTGAGCCACCCAGGCGCCCCTTTGTATGCGGTTTTAAGTGCTCTTCCCCTTCAGCTTCCCTTTCTGGCTGCTGCTTGCTGTTTTCAGTGAATCCTACTTGGAACTTGGGGGCTGGAAAAGCTGAACTGTGAGTAGGGTGCACAGTTTAAGGAGGCACTCCCTTTTGGTGTTGTCAAAGGCTGACCCTGTACTTACCTGAAGCCAAGAGTAGGTGCTTCCTTAAATCATGTACTCCAAGTTCCTGGCCCTGTCCTTGGGATGAGTGGTATGTACAGTGGAGTGTGGAGTGCAGTCCCCAGAGAAATGGGTTCCCTGGGATGGGGTAACTCTGGATGTGCTGACTGACTCAACCACACTCTGGTTGAATAAAGATAAATCAGGTGATCAGGCCAATTGCATGAGACATGAGCATTGGAGAAGTCATAATGGTGGGAGGTTGCCAAGAGAACCGACAGGTCTAGCGGACAGAATATCATCTACAAAAACTGGCATCAGTTTTGTTTTGCTTTGTTTTTTGCATATGTTGTTTTTTAAAGAAGATTTTTATTATTATTATTTTTTAAGTTATCTCTACATCCAATGTCGGGCTTGAACCTGTAACCCTGGTATCAAGAGTTGCATACTCCACCGGCTGAGCCTGCCAGGCGTCCCAAGAATGGACATCATTTTAAGAAGTGCCCTATGTGTGGCTCAGAAAACCCATGAGCTGAAAGGGGATGGGAAACAGAATGCCTGAGTATCAGGAAAGGTGCTGGGCTAAGGAACAGAATGACTATGGGAGGTGGGAAGGAAGGGTAGATGAGAGCAGGCTTCTGGATGTGCACGGATCTGCACAGAAGAGATACAGGGTCTAAGAAGTGACTTCTATGCTTTTAATATGGGGAATCTCCTCTATTACTTACATGATTCGGAAGTGGGCACTGTGTATAGATTTTATGAGATAACCTCAAAGGTTTATTTTTATAAACCAGAATTTAGCACTTTGCATTTGCAAAGCAATTAATAGTGTATGTGTTAGTTAATATCCCATTTTTGGTTCAAGAGCAATATTTTGTTACTTAAAAATTAATAGCAATATCACAAAGGGCTTATAAAAAGAGATATATTACTCCAATAGGCAATTCCATATAATGCTAAGTTTTTATTTGCCATTACTTTAATTACTTAGATATTATTTTATATGTTTTCATTATTTTAAAGTGCCTTGGGAGTATGAAAGATGTCTTCCAGATAATGTATTCCGTTTTAGCCAGAAGGGCCTAATCATAAGTAGCTGTAGATTAATGCATTTATCATTTAAAATTTCTTTTTAATGTTCTGTAAGCAAGTGAAATTGATGTCTCAGAGAAGACTGATACTTCCCATGCCACGGAACTCCTCTGCAGCGAATATTTCTTCATTAGATTATGAATATTCCTTAGAAAGGAAAAGGAAAAAAAAGCTGACAATGAGTAGAAAGAGCTATCCAGCAGCGTGACAAACATTAGTTAAGAGTTAGGACTGAGAATATAGTGCTTATCCTTTGGGTATGGGATATCTATTCCAGACTAAATTGGGTCTTAAAATTCCACGTGCCCAAGTTCTTGCGCATTTCCTCCTGGGTGGGTGGGAGGGGCCGTTCTGTAGAGGTGGCAGTGAGTGTTTCAGGGCGGGTTTAAAATGTCCGCAGAGCCGTGTGGTTTTCCTTCAGCAGGCAAACTCTGGAGATAATGTGACTCATGGTCATGATCTCTCTGGATGAGGGTTTTTAAAAATAACCTGTAGCCTCTATTTTTAGCAAACCTGCCAAGCTGTAATGCTGCAGGCTCCCTCTCTCAAGGAAAGTAATTAACAATCTCGAATCCCTCAGGAGACGGGTATCCCTCAAGTTCCTGATACGGAAACACAATGCCCTGTCTTCGCTGCTGGATGGTGGACGGGACTCCTGAAGCAATGACAGCCACCCTCACGCCACAGCCTGCTCTGCCAGAGGGAGCTAACTCCAAAAGGATCCAATCAATCAAAGAAAAGCAAAGAGTGTTAAACTTCTAAGAGGTGTTATAAATGAGGGGGTCTGGCGCAAAACCACTTAAGGGCAGCTCCTTCCTTCCTTCTCAAACACGAGCGCCCCCCAATGACTTGAGCTCATCTGTTCCTCAATTTCACGGCCAGTCAGCGCTGAAGGTTTGAAAGCTTTTGGCAGGTTTCAGTGGAGTAATTGAAGCGCTCTAATAGACCAGAAGGGCAAATTACACAAATTCATTTCCAGAACCTGTGGTTTGAGAAGAGAGAATACAAACCAGTGGGAGTGTGTATTAGCCAGGATGTCCTTTCAGTGGACAGTCTCTGGCGAATGGTCCAGCTGGCGAATACCCAGGTAAGGGGCTCCATCCAGACCCTCATTTCACACCTGCATATCACCCGAGTCTTCATGTCATGACTGTGCTGGGCCCCTCTCTGTGCATCTACCAGTTTTTACTGAGGTTCACTGTGATGATCCAGAAGCTATTTGTTTGGAGATGTCGGTGGCTTGACACTTTCTTCGAGGCCGATCTTAAGCACAGTTGCAATGTGTTGCACGTTCTAAGTGCACAGTAAGCGTCCAATAAATGGGAACCTTGATTAATACTTATTTTCGTTAACTTTACACTTTACCAGTTTATTTTCTCATTAGTTTATTACTGCTTCTCTGTTGCTGCTCTTCTTAATTTCTTTTTTTTTTTTAAATTTTATTTATTTGACAGACAGAGATCACAAGTAGGCAGAGAGGCAGGCAGAGAGAAAGGGGGAAGCAGGCTCCCCACTAAGCAGAGAGCCCGATGTGGGGCTCGATCCCACGACCTGAGCCGAAGGCAGAGGCATTAACCCACTGAGCCATCCAGGCGCACCCTTAATTTCTGTTGCTTTGTCGACTACATTCTCTAACAATCCTTTCAAACAGGGTTTGTGAATGGTACGTTTTCATTTTCTTGTTTGAAATGCCTATATTTGGTGCCCAGGTGAATGACATTTTCACTCGAGTCTCTGCTCACAACCTTTTTCCACTGGAATTTTAAAGATCGAGCTTCACTGTCTTCTGCTATCAAATATTGCTGATATAAAGTATGAGGTCAGTGTGATAGTCTTTTTTTTTTTTTTTTTAATCCTGTGTATAATCTGCTTTCTCTCAGGGAGATTTAGGACCTCCTCTTTGTCCTCGGTGTTCTGAGATATTCTTATGATGTCAGCACGATGCATGTGGCCTTTTTCACGTTTCTTGCTTGGGTCTTGTTCAGGCACTTCTGTTCTGAGGATTCACGTATTTTATTAACTTTGGAAATTTTCTTCTGTTATCACGGCAGTATTTTCACCGATCTATCCTTTTTGTGTTCTTATTCCGAACGTTTATTATTTTGTTATTTTTCTGAATGTTAATAGCCAGATGTGAGAGGCTTATGAGGTTATTTCCCATATTCCTAACTTTTTTTTTATACTTTTCAGGGAATTCCTTAATTGTCTAGCCCACTGATTCGTTCCTCACCTGTTCCCATTTTGCGACTTTACATATCTATTTCTTTTTTTAATGTCAGTGATCAAAAACTTAATTTTCAAGACCTCCAATTAACCATCTTCTAGAGTCCCCTTCTGTCTCTTTCAATTGACTTCATTTTGTTTGTGATGTCTTCTTTCACGGAGTTAGTTTTCATGGTGATTACTGTTGTGAGCTTGAAGCAGGAGCTGGCAGGGCTCCATCCACCTGCACTGGAATCTCTTTACCATTTTCATGGAAACGGGCTCTGTGTGCTTTCGTCCCTGACAGCCAGCCTCCACATGTCCACGGCCGGCCAGACTGCAGCCTGCAGGACCACAGTTGGCCAGCATATACCAAGAGCCAGAACTGCCTGGGCATTAATGTCCCTGGGGACAGCTTGCCTGCCAGCGTGTCCAGGGGAGGTAAATCCTCCGGGCCCCTCCCTCCTTGGTGGGGACAGCTCTGATGTGTGACCTGTGTTGTCTCCAGAGCTCCCCGTGTGAGGCCAGTTATCCTCTGAGGGCTTCTGTTTGCTAGCACCCCTGTGCCCAGCCTTGTCCCTTCCTGGTCATGCGTCCCCATTCTCCTGCCCATTCTTCCTGGGAATATTTCCTAATAAATCAGCTTCCCACAGATCTCCATCTCAGAGGCTGTTGGTGAGAACCCAGCGGAAGGCTGTGCCTATCTTCCCACGGAGGCCGTTCGGGTCTCCGTGAATATTGTACTTCACCACAGCCCAGGCCCCATGATGCGGAGGGGCTGAGCACGCACACACATAAAATCTAGCTTAAGGCATATGTATCTTTTAAGTCTTTTTTACAGATTTGGAGGGGGAGCTTGGAACTTGTGCTCAGCTTGTCTTTGTAGCTCAGTCTCCATAAGCATCTATCCGGTTTCCATTCTGTTCATCAAAAGCTAAAGCTACGAAAAGATATCCATTCCTTTTGGATATCTATTCCTGATGGGGCCGTTTCTGTCCTTGGGAGCGCAACCACAAATTCAGCTGCAAACCTTGGGCTGCAAAACTTGGGCTCGGAAGTCGGTCACACATTCCATTATTGAGCTCTTCCTGTGTGCCAGGCGCTGCAGACACAGTAATGGGCAAAGCATCCCAGGCTCCAGCACTCACAGAGTATGATGGCTGCTATTTGCGTGGCCTGGTGTTTTCACACACGTGCGTGCACATTCTCCTTACCACGGTCTCCCTCCTTACTCCTTTTGGAAAACACTTTGGCAACTTAAAAAAAATTATTTATTTATTTATTTATTTGAGAGAGTGGGAAAGAGCTTGTGTGAGGAGGCAGAGGGCAAGGGAGAAGCAGACTCCACACTGAACAGGGAGCCTGATGCAGGGCTCGATCCCAGGACCCTGGTATCATGACCTGAGCAGAAAGCAGACGCCTAACCGACTGAACCACCCAGGTGCCCCAATTTGGTGACTCTTATCACAAGCTCTAAGACTTAAGTATTCCCTCTGACACAGGAAATCTCTCCCTTCAGGAGATTTAGCCTAAGGAAGTTATCTGAGAAAAGAGGAGGAAAAATATGTATGTGTAAAGATGTTTATGCTCATAAATATGAAAATTTATAAAACAGCCTAAATAAAGGATAAATACTATATGTGAGGCCCACTGGATGGACAATAACGCAGAAACCGAAAATTATAATAGTCAGGACTGTAGTTATCACAGAAATAGATCATGATCCTAGGGTCCTGGGATGGAGCCCTGAGTCGGGCTCCCTGCTCAGTGGGTGTCTGCTTCTCCCTCTGCTTGCTGCTCCCCCTGGTTGTGCTTTCACACTCTCTGCCAAATAAATAAAAATCTTAAAAAAAAAGAATGACAGGGATGCCTGGGTGGCTCAGTTGGTTAAGCAGCTGCCTTCGGCTTAGGTCATGATCTCAGCGTCCTGGGATCGAGTCCCACATCGGGCTCCTTGCTTGGCAGGGAGCCTGCTTCTCCCTCTGCCTCTGCCTGCCACTCTGTCTGCCTCTGCTTGCTCGCTCTCTCTGACAAATAAATAAAATCTTAAAAAAAAAAAAAAAGAGGCTTTTAAAAAAAAAGAATGACTGTATTCGTCCATTTGTTCATCTCACCATCTTGATAAGTCAGTGACAAAATGCCCCCACATCATGTCAAAGACAGTAATACCTTCTGTGATCTGATTCTTGCTTCCCCTTTCCTTTTACTTCTTCACACTTCTGGCCTCAGATTTGAAGCTCTAATGATTCTGACTGCTCCAAATCTCCCTCCCATGCTACACTATACGCGGGACCACATCTTCTTGCCTCTCAGGGGCTGGTACCTCTGCCCGAGAAGCCACTTCCCTCTCCCTTCACCTGGTCGACTCCTACATAAGGTTCAGCACAGTGATCATCCTCTCGTCCCCTAACTGCCCACTTGGAGGCAGGTGTGCCGTGCCTCCCGGGACACCCAAGGCTCACTTCCATCGCTGCACTTTACAAAGCACTCGGTGCTGTGTCTGTCGTCTAGGAGCCTGCGAGAGCAAGGCCAGTGTCTTGTTCCCTCTTATGATGGCCTGCTTCCCCGTCGGGCCCTGGCCACAGCAGATGCTTTATAAATATTCGTTGATCTCAGATTTTGTATAAAAACCCACATGCCTGGCCTCTCCTGAAAAATGAATAGTTCTGGCAACAGGGCAGTGATCGATTGGAACTAAATAGACGTGCTTTCCCAACTACACAAACACAGAATGGCCATTTGTGCAGTCCCTACCACTCTCCATCATCTCCCACTTTAAGGTCGGCAGTTAATGTCTTAAGAAAAATTAAGACAACTTGGAAATTAGGCGACAGCAGATCCTTTCAGTGTTGCATTAGAACATGGTCTCTCCGGCCCTGTCAAGGGTTACTTAGTTCTCTAGGATCTTATCATCCAATATTGTAGCCACTAGCCACCTGTGGCTATTTAAACTCTAATTACAATGAAATAAAATTCCAAATTCAGTTTCTCAGCCACAGTTGCCACATGTCAAGTGCTCCTTAGTCACATGTGGCCTGTGGCTCCTGGACTGGACAGCCCAGAGAGAGAATAGTCCATCCCTGTAGAAAGTTTTGTTAGAGAGTGCTGGTCTAAGAGATATACTTTGCTTAATTTACCATGTACTATTGATTCGTGAATTTGTAAAGTCATGTGGTAACTTACAGATTTTTGTCCAAATAGATTTCTGTGGGAAAAGGTAACACCAGGTTACAGGTACAGTTTTATCGCCACGCGAGGCATTAACCCGTTCGATTTGTCTCCAACTTAGCAAAGCTCTCTTAGCATGCCTTTTCTGACTGACTAGATAAACCTCTGTTTCTCTAATTTTTCCTTACACTTACTTTACCCTGGTTCTCTCATTAATGCATGTAGTGGATTGAATGGTGGTTCTCAGAAACACATGTTCTGTCCAAATCCCCAAAACTGTAAATGTCACCTTATTTGGAAAAAGGATCTTTCCAAATGTAATCAAATCAAGGATCTTGAGATGAGATCATCCTGGAACCCCTACGGGAGCCTTCAATCCAATGCTAAGTGCCCTTCTAAGAGACAGAGAAGAAGAGGAGGAACAGGCCGCAGGCTGAAGTCGGAGGCAGGGGGCGGAGAGGTGAGGCCAAGGAGGCCACAGGAATGGCGAAGTCGCTAGAAGCTGAGAGGCCAGGAAGGAGTCTCCCTTAGAGCCTTTGGGGGAGTGCAGCCTTAGTGACACTGTGATTTTGGGCTTCTGCCCCACAACTGTGAGAGGAATAACCTTTTATTGGTTTAAGCCATCTGGTTTGTGGTAATTTGTTACAGCAGCCCTAGGACACTAATACAGTCAGTTAAACAAGTGTTTGGTATATGCTCATTTTACATTTCTATGGGACACTTTTTTTTTTTTCAAAGATTTTATTTATTTATTTTATTTTTTATTTTTATTTTTATTTTATTTATTTGTTTGTTTGTTTGAGAGAGAGCACGCGAGCAGGAGCAGGGGGAGCAACAGAAGGAGAGGCAGGCTTCCGAGCAGGAAGCCTGACGTGGGGCTCAATCCCAGGACCTGATCTGATGGCAGACGCTTAACTGAGTTACCCAGGTGTCCCTAGAAGAATCATGGTTGTTTTTTTAAAGATTTTATTTATTTATTGGACAGACAGAGATCACAAGTAGGCAGAGAGGCAGGCAGAGAGAGAGAGAGGAGGAAGCAGGCTCCCTGATTTGAGGCTTGATCCCAGGACCCTGGGATCATGACCTGAGCTGAAGGCAGAGGCTTTAACCTACTGAGCCACCCAGGCGCCCCTCCTTCTTCTTCTTCTGCTTCCTCTTCTATTTCCTCTCCTTCTTCTTTTTACTTTCCTGACCCTGATAGTTTTGGAGATTGGGACACAGTCTCGTGCCCCAGCCCTACAGGAAGAAGAGAGTCTAGAGACAAAGCACTGAGAGGAAGGGGAGTGTGGCGCCCGAGAGCACAGATTCTGGAACCAGCCTGTGTGGGTTCAAATTCTGGCTCTGCCATAAGTTGTGTCATGTTAGGCAAATTGCTTGTCCTTACCGATTCTTGCTTCCTCAGCTGTAAAGTGGGATACTAGTAATTACCTCATAGGACTTTTTTTTTTATGTAAAGATTTTATTTATTCATTTGACAGACAGAGATCACAAGTAGGCAGAGAGGCAGGCGGAGAGAGAGAGGAGGAAGCAGCCTCTCCACTGAGCAGAGAGCCCGATGCGGGGCTTGATCCCAGGATCCTGGGATCCTGACCTGAGCTGAAGGCAGAGGCTTTAACCCACTGAGCCACCCAGGCGCCCCCCTCATAGGACTTTTTATCTCCACACGATGTACATAAAGATGCGCACTGAGGACTGAAGGAATTTACTGATGCCAGAAAAATCAACATTTTGACAGTTCATTTTATAACTGTCCTGTGAACATAAAACTCTGGTGCATAGGCGTGTTTGAAAAAAATATGGAACACCACGGATTTGTGCAGGGACCAGGAGAATCTTCTCTGAGTCTTTCCAGCTTTAGCATATGTGTCACCAAAGCAAACACCAGTGTGTGGTACTTTTTGGCGTTAGGAGTGTTGACTTGTGTGTCAACAACCTCTGTTTCCTGGGCTGGGCTCCCTGGGAAGTGGACTCAGAGAGAGTTTGTGAGCGGGATGTGTATCGGGGATCGCTCTTGGAACCACCAACTGTGGAAGGGAGACACGGGCATCGAGCAGTGGCGCTGAGATGCAACCCAACAGCAGCCTTTGCGAGCCCACACCTTCCAGCACGATCGTGAGTTGAGCTGACACGGCCCTTAGTAACCGGATGTGGGGCGCCTCTAGAGGAGTGCTACCCTGGTCTAGGTGGCTCTCTGTAGCTGAGGTGATCCCTGAAGGGGCTGACAGGCGAGGCTGCCCACTGACAGTCCTCCTCCTAGCTGCTGGGCCACAGCAGAGGATGCTGGTGAACAATGGTGTCCACCACACCTGGACTCCTCCTTCAGATGTCCTTATGTTTCAATGTCCAGGGAACCGTGAAAAATGAGGGGCCCTGCCCCGGGTGTGCAGACATCATCCTTCCCCTCCCCCACTGCAGGTGACATTTCAGTGTCATTTTCTTCCACCCACCCAGTCCCTCTCTCCTCTTTTCCAAGATGGCTCTTGGTGCTGACTAGTATAGAATCGTAAGGGAAGCTGGAGGAAGGGGAGGCCAGATCTGAGCAGAGAGCCAGAGCTCCTTTCCTTCTGGCTGCCTGAGCTTTCCCCTCCTGATGCATCATCAAAGTATGTGTCCCCGTGTCCCCATACAGCCCTGGGCCACAGAACCCGCTCCCTGCAGGAGGAGGAGGGCTGCCTTTCAAATAGTCCAAGGAATTGCTCTTTAAAAGCTTACATTCCAAAGGGATTATGCCTGGGGGGGTGAGGCGGTAAAGGAATAAAAGGAATCCACTTCTGTAAACATGAAACAAAGATCAGAGTAAGGGTTTAAAAGAAAAGCTCAGCTAAGCTGCAGGAAAGGCATGGAAGATTGTGCTGTGCGCTGGGATGGGTTTTCACTTCTGATCTGAAGAAATGGTAGGTGAGTGGGGCAAACACAGGATTGGGCAGGTCGGAGGGGGCAAGGGTTGGAGGCGGAGCAATTCGAGCTGCCTGGTTGATGTTGTCAAGAGAAGCTGAGGGCTGTGGAAGGGATCTGTGCATTTTTGCTCTTGACAGTGTGACCATACTGTCCCCTGGCTGCAAGGATGGAGACAAAGTCCCATGTTAGTGTTACCAAGTCAGGTTTGAGGTTGCCTCTCCCTTTGCACAGATTGAGACTAAGTAATAACCCTCATTCTCTGCCATATAGTACCCTGAGTGACCCCAAGAGTGTCACTGAACCTGGGCCTTGGTTTCCTTATCTGCACAATGGGGATAATATCCACTGATTCAGCACTGGCCTGTTCACAAGTACAGAACCCAAGGCTGCCGAGATTAAACAGGAAGCGAAGTTATTGGTATTGATGGAATCCTGGAGGTGGGGGAAATGGGTAGAAAGTTGGGATACTCAGGAGGCGGTTTGCCTCTGGGAGTTGGCTGTATCAGCAGGATGCCCTCCCATTCCTGAAACGGAATAAACATGGAGAACCCTTTCATAGCAAGTTGACAGTATGATCTCCAAGTGTGTGATCAGACGACTGGTCTCTTCCAGCCAGGAACAGGCCATGTTGGGTACTGCTGAAGCCCTGTGGTCATCACAGTAGGAGCTCATATTGATCTGTGATGGACTGGCAGGAAAGCAGTTTCCGAAGCACTGTTCTAAGCTACTTCCCAGCTTACAAGCCACTTAGGGAAGGACATCCCACCACCTGCCCCCACACCCCCAGGGTTGTTACTGCATCACTGTGGCCTGCTTGGAGTATACTCAGTGATTCTCTGTGCATTTGTATTGATTTTAGGCCTGATGAGTCTGGACAAATCAATTCATTTACCAGGACTAAGTGACTCCCACCCTTAGGATTGTCCCACACCCAGGAAAAGCCTAGACGAAGCAGGGAAGTGTAGACAAAACAGGCATTCTCTTGAAAGCCTAGAACAGCATCAGCCCAGCTGTTGTTCCAAGGCCAATCATGACCTTCATGTCTTGCCAAATGCAGAAACGGCTAGTTGCCACTCCCAGGATTCCTTCCCTACTCCTTACTTCCTCTTTACTTGCCCCTATTTTTAGCTGGGCACCTTGTGACCAAGGAAAAAAGTACTGCTTTCCTGGCCTCCTTTGCCTCTAGACTTGTCTCTGGGACTTGCTTCCGGCCAGTGAGGGAAATCCTCGGGACTCCCAGGAAGCTGGTCTGAAGGGAGCTGACTCAGCAGGGTGGAGCCCCTTTCTGTCTTTACTTTTCTTCTGTCTGCAGCAGCCCATCTTGGACCCTGCGGGAACACTGATGATAGAAGCTATAAAACAAGATGGAGCCCCAGAAAAACAGAGCTTAGAACCCATCGTCCTTGGACACTTGCCTCCATACTTTTTTTTTTTTTTTAATTTTATTTATTTATTTCTGAGAGAGAGAGAGAGAGAGCGAGCACTGGCAGATGGAGGCAGAGGGAGAAGCAGACTCCCTGCTGAGCAAGGAGCCCAATGTGGGACTCGATCCCAGGACGCTGGGATCATGACCTGAGCCGAAGGCAGCTGCTTAACCAACTGAGCCACCCAGGCGTCCCTATACTTTTTTTTTATAGAAGGAAGAAATAGGCTTCTATCATGTTTAAGCCATACTTTGATTTTTCTGTTTCACAGGCTAAATCTAATCCCGATTGATACCCAAATCAAAGTTTCTCTCTTCTCTCTCTTTCCCAGACAATAATGCATAAAGCAGCATTGGCCTACCCACCCTTCATCCCGGAAGTCATTGAGGAGAGCAAGCTAGTAGGACAGCAACCTGATGATACATTCTTATGGCCATATTTGTACTTCTAAAAGGACACCAGAAAACACAATGCTTCACCCAAAAGCAGCATTATGGCACGTAGTTGAAGAAAAAATTGGAATTTATAACTCTTCTACATAGATCTAGATACATGTAGGGGCTCTGAGGAACATATCAAGTCCATCCTCTGACTTTTGGCTATCACAGGAGGCACTTGGACACAGTCATGAGAGTAGCAGTGACAGCTGAGCTGTTACTTCTAAGATCCAGGCAAACGTGTTTGGAAAGGCTATAACTTAATGGCTTATTGGAGGAGATCATTATGCAAGTAAATTTTCCATAGGCTTTGGAAAGCATTTTCTTCCTTTCTTTCTTTTTAAAAAGATTTACATATTTATTTGAGGGGAAGGAGGGGCAGAGGAAGAGGGAGGGAGAGAATCAAGCAGACTCCCCCTTGAGTGCAGACCCTGACGTGGGGCTTGATCCTATTACCCTGAGATCATGACTTGAGCTGAAACCAAGAGTCGTACGCTTAACTGAGTGAGCCACCCAGTTGCCACTGGAAAGCATTTTCAAAGGGATATAATATTTCTTATCTTATGTGCAGGTTCACGAAACAACTATTCCTCATAGCCCAATGTTTAAAAAAAATGTTGGTCTCTCTACAGAATAATTACATGTAAGTTTGAGCTCTTCTCTTAAAACAATTGAATATATATTTTTTTACAGAATCAGCAAAGAATTTGGTTTTGAATATAGAAGTTGAAAGCTCTAAGATTTACAAATGATTAGAGAAAGGTATTCACTGAGAAGTGTCATACAACTATAGTAAAATCTATTGTTCCTTCAAATACTGTAATTTGTATATAATAGGTGGGCATCGTAAGTGATTTATAAATTTTTTTTGCTCCCCGTGAACCATGAGTTTATTAGACAGGTATACAAATTGAACGTTCTTTTTATAGCTTTATCCTTACCAATGATGTCATCTTCTTCATTGTAAACGAACATATTTCCAAAAAGGCACACATACATATGCATGCATATATGCACACTTGGGCACAATCACTCACTTGCTCTCTCACAAAATCAGTCTGATATTGGGCGGCTAAAAAGGTTTTTGAGTATTCGAGATGATTCTAACTTTAAAAAAGTAACTATCAAGAAATACTGTTTAATTCACAGGACTTCTAACTTCCTATGAGTAAGACAATGAAATGATTATCATGATTCTTTAGATACATACACAAACACATAGGCCTGTGTCCTTGCCCTTGTCCCTCTCATAATTGCTATACCTATAAAATCAAGTTTCTCTGTGGTTGATATCCAGAAGCTAATTTCGAATACCTTGATGAAATCAGATGAACATATTCATAATTGGAAAAGAGCACCACAAACTCTTCCAGCCACCCCCACAGCTATTGCTTGGGTGCTGAGCCCTTCCTTATAAGACTTCTTCCATTGAAAGAATGAGAGTTGCCATAAAGAAAGGGACCAGGGAGAGGACTTTTTTGACAGAATGCTGGGTAAGATTACTTGCAGCAACATTAGGTTATTTACACTGAGCTCTCCACATTCATTTACTAGACACTTTTTGGTTGTCCTGGTCTCTTTTTGAACTTGAGATTTCCTTCGTTTCATGTCCATTATGAAAGAAGGGGTGGTGTAACCAAAAAGTGTAGTGTTTTTGATGACAATTGCCAAAGAAAAGGCTGGAAGTATAATTTCATCTGTGATGTCGTTTTCTCTGGCAGGTACCTCTGGTTCTGTGAGCTGGCATGCTTAATGCCCAGCCAAAAACACAAGACAAAAATGACATAAGCCTTCAATTGCTTAATCAAATAAACAAGCCTAGAGCCTGAGCATAAACTTCATGCCTTTTATTATAATCACAGTTGAACAGGCTTGGCTGGACTTCAGTCATTTATCACCAGCAGTTTGTGCCTGCATCTGGGAGAGGCTCAGAGTTGTACCGTCCTCTTCCCAGCCCAAGCCCAGCCCTTGGCACTAACTGTGCCACTGACTGTTGTCAGTGCTGTGGGTCCAAACCCTGGGTTGCCATCTGAACTGGCAGGGCTGGCAGAATGAGTAGATGAACCTTCAGTGATGATCACAGGGTTGTTCCCCACAAACACCTTCTGTCTTGGCCCATTATTGCTTTGAAAAAATTTCATCCTTTGTTTTTGTTTCGTTGCACTGTTATTTTACAGAAACAATACATGCAATGCATGAATATATTGCTTTTGTAGAAATTTAAAACATCTGAACTCAACAGCACTATCAATTAACTGGGTATGGTTGACAACACAGAACACTTCATCTAATAAGAGCAGAGTAAACATTTTTCTCAAGTATACATGACATATACAATAAGAGAGGCCCCATTTGGGGCTATAAAACACACCTTAACACATTTAGAAGAATAGAAGTCATGCAATGTATGCTTTCAGACCACAGTGAAATTAACTAGAAATCAATAAGAGAAAGAGAGCTGGAAAATCCCCAAATACTTGGAGATTAAACAACATACTTCCAAATAATGCATGGGTCAAAGAAAAAATGTAAAGAGAAATTTCAAAATATTGTGAGCTAAAGGAACATACAACTTCTCAAAATCTGGGGCATCCAGCAAAAACAGTACTTACAGGGAAATTTATAACAGTGAATGGATATATTACAAGGAAAAAAAGAGGGGTATCTGGGTGGCTCAGTTGCTTAAGTGTCTGCTTTTGGCTCAGGTCGTGATCTCAGGATCCTAGGATCTCGAGCCCCTTGTTGGGCTTCCTGCTCAGTAGGAAACCTGCTTCTCTCTCCCTCTCCCTCTGTGCACATGCAGGCACACTCTCTCTCTCAAATCAATAAATAAAATCTTAAAAAAAAATCTAAAATCAGTCCCCTAAACTTCCATCTTAGGAAACTAGAAAAGAGGGGCGCCTGGGTGGCTCAGTGGGTTAAAGCCTCTGCCTTCGGCTGAGGTCATGACCACAGGGTCCTGGGATCGAGCCCCACATCTGGCTCTCTGCTCAGCGGGGAGCCTGCTTCCCCCTCTGTCTTTCTGCCTGCCTCTCTGCCTACTTGTGATCTCTCTCTGTCAAATAAATAAATAAAACCTTAAAAAAAAAAGGAAACTAGAAAAGAAGAGCAAATTAAATTCAGAATAAGCAGAGGTTCCGCTCTAAAAATTAGAGCAGAAATAATTAAATTAAAGCAAATCATATCCAAGAATGTATAAAAAGAATTATCCACCACAGCCAAGTGGGCTTTATTCCAGGTATACAAGGCTGGTTCAAAATTAGAAAATCAATTAGTGTAATCCATCACATCAACAGGCTAAGGGAGAAAAATCACATGATCATATCAATAGATGCAGGAAAAGCATTTGACAAACTCTAACACCCATTCATGATAAAAACTCTCAGTAATGGGGCGCCTGGGTGGCTCAGTGGGTTAACGCCTCTGCCTTTGGCTCAGGTCATGATCCCAGGGTCCTGGGATCGAGCCCCGCATCGGGCTCTCTGCTCAGTGGGGAGCCTGCTTCCCCTCTCTCTCTCTCTGCCTGCCTCTCTGCCTACTTGTGATCTCTGTCAAATAAATAAATAAAATCTTTAAAAAAAAAACAAACTCTCAGTAAACTAGGAATAGAGGGAACCTTCCTCAACTTGATAAAGAATATCTACAAAATCATATCACCAACATAATACTTAAGGGCGAGTAACTGGAAGCTTTCCTGCTAGGATCAAGATCTTCCTCTCGGAACAACAGGGTGGCTCAGTCATGATGATCTCATGGGTCATGGGATCAAGCCCAGTGGCAAGCTCTGCACTCAGTGGTGAGTCCACTTGATGATTCTTCCCCTTGCCCCTCCCTGCACTCATTCATGCACACGTTTTCTCTCTCTCTTTCTCTAAATAAATCTAAAAAAAAAAAAAAAATCTTCCTCTCATCACTTCTTTTTGATTCTGTACCTTTGAAATGTCTTATATAGTCAGTTTTCCTCCCTTATCTTTTGTAGACATATAGGATGATGGGGTCTGAAGCCATGGGTTTGTCTTTAACATCCTGAGGACAGTATCTGAGGATGGAATTGCTCTGAGTTTTATCACTGCACATCCTCATTCCACCTGCTTTTCCTACACTTAAAATTTCAGCCCATTTCAGATTATATGGCCTTTATTCTTAGCATCCGTCCAGGTCTCTCCTTTCAGTTGTCTGATGTGGCTCTTCCTCCTCAAAGGGCTGGGCTAGTTCTCCTTCTCTTCTCCCTTCCCCATCACCTACACATCATAGCTCCAAAGGCATTTGGAAGTTCCTGGGGTCTGCTGGGTCCTTCACACACCGGCTCCATTTGCCCACACAACCAACCTTTTAAAAGTCGAGTGGCCATGGGACGCCTGGGTGGCTCAGTTGGTTGGATGACTGCCTTCGGCTCAGGTCATGATCCCGGAGTTCTGGGATCGAGTCCCACATTGGGCTCCCAGCTCCACGGAGAGTCTGCTTCTCTCTCTGACCTTCTCCTCGCTCATGCTCTCTCTCACGGTCTCTCTTTCAAATAAATAAATAAAATCTTAAAAAAAAAATAAAAGTAGAATGGCCATAGTTGTGGTCTCCAGCAGGCAAGGAGGTTTCCTTCCTTCCTTCCCTCTTTCCTCTCTTCTTCCATCTCTCTCTCTCTCTCTCTCTCTTTTTTCTTTCTGGTTTATTTATTCATTTATTTGAGAGAAAGAGCATGCATGGGGCAGAGGGGCAGAAGGGCAGAGGGAGAGGGAGAAGGAGAGAAGCAGACTCCCTGCTGAACACGGAGCCCCCCACAGGTCTTGATCCCAGGACCCTGAGATCACAATCTGAGCCAAAACCAAGAACGGGCTACTCAACCTACTCAACCCAGGAGACCCAAGGAGGTTTTGGAACTAGTGAAAGATCACTTCTGACTTCTGACTAAATGTGACAGACTGAATAAACACATTAACTCTGCCCGCTCCCCTCATCCTATTAAATGACAGTAAATTAAAAAGAAGGATATAAACCCACAAGAAAAAGAGAACAAAAGAGGAGTTGGCAGCAATGAGTAATATCAATAAAATTTTAGAAAAGTGAAAGCAGATGAAAAAATGATAACTGATTTCACAGAACAAAGAAACTGAAACCTACTTCTTATGAATTACAAGGTATATTTGCTTGGCTGAACTCAGGATTTGGAGGACCAAGTAACTCTAAACACTGCCATATAGGGTGGGGCTAACTCTGGGATTGGCTGAAAGTTCAGTTGATGAATAATTAGACCCAGATTCCCTTCCCTAGCCCAGTCAGCCAACTACCCCTCTGTATCAGTTATCTAGTGCTACATAATAAATTACCTCATGATTTAGTGGCCTCAGGTAAAAATAAACATGTATTCTCTCACAATTTCTGTAAGTCAAGAATTCTGGAATGGCTTAGCTGGCTCAGGGTGGCTGAGGTGGCTCTGGCTCAGGGTCTCTCATGAGGTTGCAGTCAATATGCTGGTTGGAAACAGTTCCAATGGCCATCTAAAGATTTGATGTTGGAGGATCTACCTCCTAGATGGTGCACTCCCATGCCTGGCAAGTTAGTGTTTGTTGGCAAGAGACCTCAGTCCTTCACCACACGGACATCTGTACACTGCTGCTTGAGTAGCCTTACAACATGGCTGCTGGCTTCACCCAGAGCAAGTGGTCCCAGACAGTAAGGTGGAAGCTGCAATGTCTTTTATGACCTAGCTTGGGAAATCATATTCCGTCATTTCTGCAGTATTATCTCAGTGACATGGGTTGCTCTAGTCAATACAGGAGGGGACTACAAAGGAGTTGCAAATACTGGGCAGTGAGACTCACTGGGTCCCATCTTGAAGGCTGGCCACTAAACCTTCATCTCTTTGTATACGTCTCTATAAACCTAGAGACAAAGATCACCAAGAAACCTTCTCACATAAAAAAGAGACCAAAGCAAAGAGAAATGAAAGAATTCAGAGAGAGAGAGAGAGAGAGAGAGAGAGAGAAAGAAAGGCAATAGGCAGAAAAGATAAGGAAACTTAAAAAGAAGAAAAAAAAGAACTAAGTCTTCAGAGAGAAAAAGTAAGATATCACAACCATGAAAGAAGACCAGATATGAAAATAGTGGTGATAAAAATAACAACAAAAATGATGCTATTGCCCGGACTCCCACCCCAACACCTACGGAGTCTATACAGCGTGACAGGCCCTCTTCTAAATAAGACTGTACACGTCTTAACTCACTTAATCCTCAAAACAACCATCCCAGGAGGTAGGTTGGATGACTATGTTTCAGAGAGGCATTAAATAATTTCTCCAAGGCACAGCTGATAAATAGAAAAGTCTAGAGTTGAACCCAGAGCCAGAGTTCTTAGAAAAGAAGGCTTCATACTCTGTAATCAGTTCCCTTTCCAGAGAAAGAAAGAACACTGATTTCAGAAGCAGATTAAACTGTGAGAAACTCAGCTGGGCCCATGTGGCAGGCAGGGTTGAGCTGGGAAAATGGGATGAACTGGAGTGTAGTACCCGCCATAGTGGAGAGGGGGGTCCAGGGGGCCTGGCTCACTGCCCTGGGCATGCATGCCACACAGTTCCTCAGGGGACCCCATGATGGAAACTCTAGAGCAAAAGCAGGAGTTTAGGGGTTCAGGGCTGGAAACTGGAAGCCATGGCTGTTCTTGACCATGGTGCCAGGTACCCCCTTTTTTTTTTTTTTGAGATTTTATTTATTTATTTGACAGACAGAGATCACAAGTAGGCAGAGAGGCAGGCACAGAGAGGGAGAAGAGGAAGCAGACTCCCTGCTGAGCAGAGAGCCTGATGTAGGGCTTGATCCCAAGACCCTGAGATCATGACCTGAGCCGAAGGCACAGGCTTTAACTCACTGAGACACCCAGGCGCCCCACCAGCTACCACTTACTGACCAAACACCTCACCCAACCTTCACTACAGGCCTTATAGGTAAGGAAACAACAGTTTAGAGATTTTCCCAAGGTCTCCTAGCTAGTAGAGGCAAAAATGAGGTCAGACCCTAGGGTCACCTGGCTTTTGACCGTGCCTTTTCTCAGTATGAGAGATTGTTTGATTCAGCTCTTCACCTTCCCCTTATGTCCACACTCTTCACATTTCTACATTTCTGGTGTTCAATTTGGCCACGGCTGCTTTGGCTAATGGAACATTAATTTGCACGACGCAGTCAAAGGCTTGAAATTGCCTATGCACTGCATCTTGCTTTCACGCACCTCTGCCATGCTGACAATGAGGACAAGCCTAAACCAGCCTGCAGGTCCCAAAAAGAGGATGAGAGACACGTGGAGCAGAGATTGCCCCAGCTGAGCCAGCCTCGGTCAGCTGTCCTCCAACCAACTCACAAACCCAGATGAAGAAATGATTGTTATTTTAAGCCACTGGGTTATGCAGCATTTTGCAGCATTAGTGAACTAATTAACACACCATGTGATAAAAATGCCTGCCATCAAGATAAATAAACAGATGACTGACAGGAGTAAGGAAAACGATCAGGGTCTGCCTGGCTAGGGTTGCCTGATTTAGGAAAAATACAGGACCTAAAGAAATTTAAATCTCAGATAGATATTAAATAATTTTTTAGTATAGGTACGTCCTATGCAATATTTGGGAAATACACTAAAAAATTATTGTTTACTTAAATTATATATTTAGCTGGGCATCCTATTCTGGCTGATTTACAAGAGTCAGACTATGTAGAAAACACCTGTGTGTAAATGTGGGCCTGAGCTAGAAAATGAGAGGTGAAAATCAGAAGTCACCTCCTCTACTCTCCATCAGGCAATAGTACTTATTTAGGGCAGGTGATAAGTCTCTGATGTAGCCTTTCCTAGTGGGAGGAAGTCAGAGAAAAAGCTGCCTGATGTTAAGAGGGATGGGCTTACCAGTGGTTGGGGAAAGTCTCTTGGGGCTTTATTATTGAAGCACTCTAAAATTGGGGTTCATGGGAAGGCCTGGTTCCGGCAGCCTATGGTAGCACAGCAAGCATCCCTCCCAACCTGAAACCTGCATCCCTTTTGCTGGATCTAGGACACGTTTTCTGGGTTACTGCACCATCAGTCTGCAAGGTGCCTGCAAAGGAAAGGTGTTGGGGGAGCTGGGGTAGGGGGCAGCCCGGGCCCAGGAAGGGACTATCCAAGGACTGTTTGTGGAGATATCAGGCCAGTAGGGAACAATCAGTGAAGCCAGGGGGCCTGGATAAAATCAGAAAGTAGAAATCGGACACTGAGGAGGTCAGAGTGCAGAAAAGCCACACCGTGGGGGACTCAGTCCACCCTCCACCTCCATCTCTCTCTTCAGCACATTCGGACCAGTCGCTGTTTAGGGCTTTGCACAGGCTAATTGGCGATTTTTGTGAATAATCGCCAACTCAACCCAGGAAGAAATTCCATGCTGTCAGCCAACAGCACAGACTGTTGCAGGAAAAATGACACAACTCCATCCTCTGGGCAAACTTGCAAATTATTACAAATTTCCCCATCTCTCCTCCACTCGAAGCTGGCTGGAGAAGAGTGTCAGTTTTTCCATGGAGATAGGAGACTTTTTCTCCATTTGATTCTCATGATCAAGCAAATCTTTAAGGCTCTTCACTTTCATCCCTGGTTCCCTTTCCCCTGACATCGAAATCGGACCTGGGCAGGCCCAGCTCTGAAGCGCTTCTCAGGACGCAGGCACTAGGCTCACTGACATGTAGTCTTGGTCAAAGACAGATATCTGAAAGGGATGCTGGCCAGCTAATTTTTTGCATCCCCTAATAAATGACATCATGAAAGCCATATGCACATAACGTGGTCACCAGTGGAGAACAGTCTTGACACAAACCCTAACCCGCTCATCTGAGGACCAAGGACCTAACCACTGATAACCCCTGAAGGCCGACAGAACCCACTACGGGGCTCTCTGCAGACCCAGCCTCCCACTCATGTGTTGCTTGTAAATTTCACACCCTCTCTCCGCTTGGATTCAATTCAATTAATAATTATTAAGCCCCTATGGTGCTCATCACACCATACTAGGCTCCAGAGGAATACAACAATTAATAATGCACAGGGTCTTGCCTCAGCAAGTTTGCTGTTTAGAAGGAAAGGAGAGCTACAAATTGCTGTCCTGTGGGAAGAGACCAAGAGACCACATGGTTCTTGCAGCCACTGGAGCAGGGGATGTGGAGAGCTGCTCCTTGGCAGGGAAGGCTGGGGGTGGGCAGGTCTGTCTGGTGGAAGAGGCAGCATTGGAGCTGGGCCATAACGGGCTTCAGTCATGGCCTCTAGGAGCTCAGGGAAGTCTAGGCACTGGGAGGGAACAAAGCTTTGGAGGGAGGGTGGCCCCAAAGCATAGGGTTTGTAAAGAGAGGAAAGAAAAGTCAGAAACTCAGAAGCACTTGCTCAGAGGAGCACCTGGACTTTGGTTTGTATCCCCAGCTGGACCCTGGAGAGTGGTGGGCTTTCTACTTCCCAGGGCACAGCTCAAAGCCCATCCCTTCCTTTCTTACGCAGAAAGCCAGATTCTAAAATAGTTTTTACCCAGAGAGCTCAAAGAACTAACCCTACGTATATCAATGTTACATTGCCATCATGATTCCCTAGGCCGTCTCTTTAGAAGATCTCAAGTAGCTTAGCGCTGAGCGGCACCTCTCTCTGTTGATAAAGTAAATTCTCCCTGTTGCAAAAACTTTTGGAGCAGCAGGAAACCAACCTGTCGTCGGAAAATCGATTTATTCACTCAACTGGAATGAGCCGACCCACTTAACAGATCCCCCCAGAGGGAGCAGTTTACTTCATTCAACCCATTGGATGAGGCTGATATCACATAATAACACACCATCTTCGTGAGGAAGTCAGGGCAGAGATGACCATTCCCACTTAATAAACAAAGGAAATGAAGTGCAGTTTTCACAGTTACCTGAGAGAGGTACTCACTGTTAGCCCATGAACGTGTTCACCAGGTCACGCCAACAGAGGCTCATCGCAGCAGCTTCCGTAGGAACAAGATGAACTCCAGCCTGCCTTGGCATCGCTGTGTGTCTGTTTCTCCCAACAAGAAAGCCAAATGCCAGAGCTTCTTTAAATGACAGGGAAAGGGAAATGCAGTTTTATGGGTTCCCCCCCATTCATTCCTAATTATGGGTAGCCCCTGTTTCCTCCCTTCACACCGGTTCCTCCTGACCTCTCTTACTCTTTAGAACGATTTTTTGGAAGTCCTTCCTGAATCTGCGGCTTGTAGGCTAAGGGAGAGCTCGGCGCCCGGACAGGCTAAGTCTCATTCTGTGACAAACCCCCTCTGGGGATTTGGTCCGTGAGGAAGTGACATGTGCAACCGTGTCAGCCTCCAAAACTTCCACCTGGACTTGATCGCCCAGGGTCTCCAGACACTGGTGTGTGTTGATCTTGGGATGCAAAACAGCTGCTGGCCTTTGAGGCGTCCCGGTAACTATGGAGACAGGAGCATAAACATCAGTGAGGATGTCAGGAAGCAGGC
Organism: Mellivora capensis; assembly: GCA_004024625.1. Classification (NCBI taxonomy): domain Eukaryota; kingdom Metazoa; phylum Chordata; class Mammalia; order Carnivora; family Mustelidae; genus Mellivora; species Mellivora capensis. Next base: position 145,012 of record PISX010000564.1, read on the forward strand.
GCCAGTCTGAGGAGGGAAAGCATTGGCCTGCGCGGATTTGGCTCTGTCGGGTGCGTTACCAATGACGAAGGCAGGGTCCCCAGGCCTCTCTTTGATCCGATGAGATGACTGCGGCTTTAGAGTGAGGCTCTGCCGCTCCGCTCCCTCGGCCTCCTCTTGGCCCAAGCGCTGTTACTCATGTGTTTATTCTGCAAATACATCCCGAGGGGCCGCTAGGTGCCGGGCACATGGGGCCAGAAATGGAGGTGGGAGAGAGTCCCTGCCCACAGAGGGCTTCCCGGGCTGTGGGGCTTTCAGAGCTAAAACTGAGAAAGGCCTGGGCAAACTGGGGCAATTTGGTAACTTCCGGGGGGTGGGGGGCGAGGCGGGAGACGGACCATTCACAAGGATAGAAACGAACACGCTCAGTTCAAACAGTGCGGGATACAACGGAGGAAACGACTAGTGTGCTGGGACACGCTGCGCGCTGGAGCAGAGGCTGGGGGGCAGGAGGAGGCGCCTGCTAACGTCGGGGGGGGAGGGGCCTCTCTAACACGAGGCCCCCAGACCTGTGCTGAGGGTCAAGGAAACAGGGACAGAGCTGAGGAAAAGAAGGCAGGCCAGTGGAGCTGGAGTGGAGCGAGCAGGGAAAAGACAGGTCGGGAGGCCCACTGGGGGCAGGCGGGGCTGGGGGTGGGAGCGGCAGGTCGCGGTGAGGCCCCGGGTTCTGGAACAGCACTCATCCAGCGAGCCACCTAGCATTTCTGCGGCCCAGGTACTCTCAGGGGTTTTGCATACTTTAACTCATTCCATCCTCAGGACAAAGGTACGTTCCTATCATCACCTCTTCTTGCCGCAAATGAAGAAACCCAGGCCGAGGGAGGGGTGAGACGCTCCCAGGGTCGCAGAGCCACGGGGGGCGGAAAGTGGGGCTTCACGCCCAGGCGGCCCCGCTCTCTCGTTTCCCCGCACTCCGCCTCGGGTTGCAAGCGGCGGGGCACCGCGGTCTGATTTATATTTGGGCCAAACCCGGCCGCCCTGTGGGACTGACCCGCCCCAGCGCCGCGGGATCCCCGGGCTCCTCCGACTGGACTGCGTTCAAGCCCCAAGATTAGCGGTGGGCTGTGCTGTCCTATTTTCATAATGGGCTCCAAATGGAAGAAACCAGGGAGGTGAAAATATTATGGCATATTGCCTTTTTAACTTCCACTTTGCTTCTTTATAACCACCCTCGATATGTTATTCTTGCCCCTTGTTGAATGCAGAAAACAACACAACCATCCAACTGCAAAGACTGTAATATCAGCAGCCAAATTACTTTATTGGCTGTGGTTAACAATGGGTTTTCTCTCCTCCACCGTTTCTGATAAAATGTTTGCACAGCATTATATGGGGAAATATATAGCTACAGCAATAAAAAACGAACAAGGATCATTTGTGTGTTGGCATTTCCACAATAGAACGTCAAATATTTCATACTCTGGCGATACTGAGCCTTTCTACGCTTGCTGCTACTTTCTTTGAAAAGAATGCTTTATGTTCATTTTATTATTAATCTTAAGCTGCACATATACATTATATATACTCTTTTCATATGATGTTTCTCAAACAATAATCTAAGGTCTGTAATAAAAACAAGTATGTCTTGAACATTGAAAATGATACCATGCCAGATGAACTAACGGCAGTTGCTACTGATGGAGAACATTCTTCCTACAGACGACCCTGTCCTCATTTCATGCGATGCCTGCGTCCTTTTCAGAATTCCTTGCAGTGATCACTTTTACAAAGAGAGTTGGTTGCTTTTACAGAGCATGATGATCAATCAAAGCAGACTCATTTCTCTCATTATTCCTCCAATTCTTTATACGGAAACTTTCTAGCAGGTAGGACAGGATCATCAGATAGAAATTTAACTAGGAATCATCACTTTTTTTTTTTTTAAAGATTTTATTTGACAGAGAGAGACACAGCAAGAGAGGGAACACAAGGAAGGGGAGTGGGAGAGGGAGAGGCAGGCTTCCTGCTGAGCAGGGAGCCCAATGTAGGGCTCTATCCCAGGACCCTGAGTTCATGACCTGAGCTGAAGGCAGAGGCTTAACCCACTGAGCCACCCAGGCACCCAATCACTAGAAATCATCACATTTTAAGAGTGCTTACGATCACATATGGTAAGATGAGTTGAAAAGTAATCTGTATGCATCATTTGAATGTTAGAGCTTTTTTATTCTCAAGAAATAGCTTCTAAATTAAAGCACAATAGATATTTTCAATAGGAAAGTATCAAAGTGAAAAAAAAGGGGCAGGAGAGACCTATGGTGAATTCTCGTTTTGCATTTCAAAAAGAACACTCAGAAGCAGAAGGGTCCCATTCCCAAAGCTCCCTGTGGTACGGAGGCACCTAGTGAGGACCTCGCATGGGTCACCCGGTTTGCCATCCAAGTACAAGTCTACAAAACATGTGATGGGGGTCCAGGAAGCCTCTAGAGGGTGAGAACCTAGAACCTGAGCTGAGTAGTCTTCAGAAGGGCCAGCAAGATCAGGTAGTTTCAGACTTGAGTACACACCTCATATCTGGTGTTACATGTTTTTTTTTTTTTTTTTTTTTTCTGGCAAAGACTGAAACAAGTCCCCTTTCACACCCCAGTGTGAGCAGTGGGTGATGATGTCACGAACACTTGCCATCTGACAATTAGATACTTGGTATCCAGGTGTGGGAATGGGGACAGTGGGTGTGATGGGTTGAAGAGGGGTCTCCCCAAGATTCGTCCACATGCAGATCCCCAGACCTGTGAATAATACCTTATATGGCAAGAAGATGTGGTTAAGTTAATCTTCAGAAGAGCAACCTATCCTGGATTATCTAGGCAGACTCTAAATGTAACAATCTAACAATGTGGCAGGAGTTTTGACACAGACCCACATAGAGATGAAGTGTTATGAAAACGAGGCAGAGACCAGAGTAATACAGTCACGAGCCAAGAATCGCTTGCCATCACCAGGGGAGGCAAACAATCTCCACAAAGTCCGGGTAGGAAGTGCAACCCTGCTGACATCTTGATTTCAGCCTCTAGAACTGTGAGAGACTACATTTCTGGTGTTTTAAGACAAATTTGTGGCAATTTATTATAGAAGCTGTAGAAAACTAGCATAATGGGTAATAGGCAGGGGGAGAAAGAAGGGATTTTTTTCCTTTGAAAGAGAACGTTTTATTACTTTTTATTTATTTATTTAAAGGATTTTATTTATTTATTTGACAGATAGAGATCACAAGTAGGCAGAGAGGCAGGCAGAGAGAGAGGGGGAAGCAGGCTCCCTGCTGAGCAGAGACCCTGACGTGGGGCTCGATCTAAGGACCCTGAGATCATGACCTGAGCCGAAGGCAGAGGTATTAACCCACTGAGCCACCCAGGCGCCCCGTTTTATTACTTTTTAAAAAAGATTTATTTATTTGAGAGAGCGGGGGAAGGGCAGAGGGAGAGGGAGCTAATCTCAAGCAGACTCCCCAGTGAGCTCGAAGCCTGACACAAGGCTTGATACCAGGACCCTGAGATCAAGACCTGAACAGAGATCAAGAGCTGGATGTTTAACCAATGGAGCCACCCAGGAGCCCTTGTTACTCTCATAAACAGAAAATTCAACGGTGTACACTTAACTCAGTTTGGTGGCCAGTTCTTTAGCCTTTGCCTTTTCCAGTTTGGCGAAATGAACCACCCACTTTGGACCCCAATACTGTGTCCCCGGGGATGGTGGACCTCATCATATCTGTCACTATCATTGGTCCCGACAGCTTCCACCTGCTTAGCCAGAGCTCCTTTGTCTTCCGAGTTAACCTGCATGAAGGTGACAGTGGTGCAGGTCTTCCTGGGGACCAGATGCCCCAGCCTGGCCTTCCCCCTGATAATGCAGTAGAGGACCCCCATCTTACAACACAGAGCAGACGGGAAGACAATGATCTCAGGGGGACCCACATGGTGTGCAATCACCTCCGGCTGAGTTGTCTTATTTTCCACTAAGGTGGTGACAGTATTAATCCCAGCTTGGAGGACAGGTGGCTTCATGGTGGGGTCATTCCCTTTGCCAGCAACTTTCTCCTCAGCCCGGAACAACAGTCTCTGCTTCTCCTCCTGCCGCGTCCCTCCTCTTCACCTGTGGGCCCGCTTAGGCAGCTGAGTAAGCTGTTTGGTGGCCCAAGGCCTGTGTGACTTTGTCAATCACTGGAGGTACTTTGAGATTTGCTAGAGAATAGCCCTTTGCCTCTGCAGCCAGCTGTTGTGGAGCCGTTTGACAGAGCGGGTGAGGTCTCTTCTGGACTGGAGGTCCTGTCCGCTGCTAAAATTCTTGGCCTTTTTTCAAATGGGATTGATGCTTTCTTGACTTCCTGCTGCTTCAAAGTAGCAGGGGCTGGGGCCACCTTCGTCTCCTTTGCCTTCTTGCCTTTTGGCATCTTGGATCGTTGGAGGAGAGAGAAGGAAATTATTTTTTAGCTGCATCCTCAAGGAAGCTAGAACCTTCTGTTGAGTCACTGTGCAAGGAGTCTGGGAGCTGGCAAAGACGCACAACGTCCTGTGGCAAGCTGCATCCTAAGATGGCCATGACCTCCACTCCCTGGGGTTTCTCCTGTGGCTGTTACGGCTCATGGCACAGAGATTTTGCAGCTGCAGTTAAGATTACTAATCAGCTGATTTCAGAACAGATTATCCCTGTGGCTCCAACCTAGTCACATAAGCCCTGTGAATGCAGAGTCTTCTCCAACAGGTAACAGAAACGAACAGGAGGGAAAGGGAAGGGGGAGGGGAAGGGAAGAACATCATTGGGATGCACTCCAGCTGGCCTGGAAGAAAGCAAACATCTACAATGGGAGCCCTTGCCAGGGAAGGTAGACTCTAGCTGCTGAGAGAGATGCCCCTGTGACAGTAAGGGAAAACAGACCTTACGCCTAGAGCCATAAGGAAGCAGACTCCGCCCACAGTTATTGAAAAGAGAACCTTGAGGCCCCAGGGAGGACCACAGCTTCAGCCCACACCTTGATTTGACCTTGTGATACTTGGAACAAGCAAGAATCCAGACACTCTGTAACTGACTTCTAATCTACAGACCCGTAAGCTAGTAAGTGGGAGTTGTTTCAAGCTGCTGGGTGTGTGGTAATTTGTTACACAGCAAAAGTAACCGATACACACCCGCAATTGCAGAACTGACCTGGATGGGCAGAGAAGCTGCAGGTATGAGAGAGTTTTCTCCAGTGTCTTGCCCCTACTCGTTCCCCACCTTCCTCCATCACCAGTGCACACATACCTCTGTGTGCTGGGACGATAAATGATCTTCTAAAGCCCAGGACACACATCTATCATCTCATTTGTCCACATTAATCCTGAAGGAATCAGGTTCTCAGCCTAGCAGATCCTGTAGGCAGGTGCTAAAATCATGTGATAAAGAGAATAAACTTACCAGTCCCCAAATGGAATCCCATTTGTGGCACATCCACACGTGCGCCTGAGCATGCATGCACATACACAATTGCAGATCTAAATGTTACCATATATTTTGCCCATTTTCAAGAGGAAGAAACTACAGATTTTCTCCACTCTAACCAAGAAGAAGAAAACCGCCTTGGACTCAACTCTGAGAGTAAATCTCATCTCTCTACACCCACTCCAGCCCCCCTCATTTCCTTTAAGTCTCTGGAAGGTGCTATGCCACTTCCTGGGCTAGGGCATTTTGATTTCACAAGCTTTCCATCTGCCTGAGGTAGTCTTTCCTCCACTCTTCTAATTGCTTGAGTCCATCCTTAGGGTTTCAACTTAAATACAATTCCCCCAAAACTCCTTTCTCTGACTCCCCAGTCTAACGTGTCCCCCAGTTCCTGCTCTCCCCTTTCTTGGCACTTTGTCACATTCTGTGATTATATACTGACTTCTCTGTCTGCTTGCTGGGCCACTAGAATATAGCTTTATATATTATTCAGCACTCCCTTGGTGGCAAGTAACAGAAATCCTCTCTGGCTTGATTAAACTACAGAAGACCAGTAGCTTTAGGATTCAAAAACAACACAGCCTCTGCGAGGGTAGGAATGATGGCTACTGTAGACCTTCTCAGCCCTTCTCCCACAGTTCCAGCCACTTCAGAAATGTGGGCACCACCACTCATGTTGCAGATTCCTAGAAGAGGGCTTCTGGTAGGTCAGGTTGGGTTGAGTTTCTGCTCTCAGACATCACTGCAAGTGCCAGTGATGGGCCCAGTGTGAGAACAAGAAAGCACAATCTGTTACTTTTGTTGTTAGTGTAAGGTTTTATAGGCGAGATAAACATGACACCAGGAGAGGTAGGTCCCTGGTAGCCCAGACTCGGACACCCCTCTCACCCATGCCGAGCCCAGGGTCACGCTCCAGGTAGCGGGTAAGTCAATTTCCTTTCTGTTGGACACGGGGGCTACTTATTCTGTCCTGCCTACCTACTCGGGTCCTACTCATCCCTCCCCCGTGGCAGTTATGAGAATTGATGGTACTTACTCCACTCCAAAGGCCACACCACCCCTTATGCGCAGCCTGGATGGGTTCCCCTTCTCACACTCCTTCCTCATTATCCCTTCTTGCCCTGTTCCCCTACTAGGCAGGGACATCCTCCACAAACTTCAGGCCACCGTTCGTCTCTCTCCCTCTCCCTCGACTGCTGCTCACCTCATCCTCCCTCTACTCCCCTCTGACTCATCATCTATCCTGGACTGTCTCCCCTCTCCCCTCCGTAGACCCGCAGGTATGGGACATTTCCAGACCTGTAGTAGCAACCCATCATCGGGACTTAAGCCCATCATCGACCGCCTCAGGCAGCAGGGTCTCCTTATCCCCATTAACTCTCCAAGCAACTAGATGTCACCACCCAGGGATGGCAGCCCTGCCTCAGGGCCCTAGCAGCAGCTGCTTCTCTGACAAAAGAGGCCCTCAAACTTACCTTAGGACGACCCATCACGGTCTTCTCCCCCCATCGACTGATGGACCTAGTCAGCCATAAATCCTTGGCACAACTCACTCTTTCCCGTCTCCAACTCTACCACCTGCTGTTCATAGAAAACCCCCAGGTCACACTGTCTCCCCTCGCCTAAATCCCGCCACTCTCTTGCCGACACCTTCGTCTACCGTCACTCCTTCCCACTCCTGCCCTCAACTCCTGGAAGAACTCTCTCCCTCCCATCCAGGACTTTCGGACTGGCCGGTACCTGACCCCGATCGCACTCTGTTCGTGGATGGGAGCTCCCTCATAGCTCCAGATGGACGGCCACATGCGGTCTATGCAGTGGTCACCCTGGATGCTGTCATGGAAGCAGCCCCCCTTCCCATTGGGACTACTTTGTCCCATTGGGACAAAAGGCAGAACTCGTGGCTCTCACCAGGACCCTCACTTATCTGAGGGACAACAGGCTGGATCGCGGCATTCCCCACCGCTAGGGAAACAGCAGACGTGGTCGCCGCGGTTCTCATTGAACACATCATCCCGAGGTTTGGACTCCCTCGAACCCTACAATCGGACAACAGACCAGCCTTCGTCTCCAGCATCACACAACAGATCTCCAAGAGCCTCAACATCACCTGGAAACTCCATATCCCCACTCACCCCCAATTCTCGGGTAAGGTTGAGAGGGCCAATGGCCCCTCAAGGAACAACTCACCAAATGCACTCTTGAAACCCACCTCTCTTGGCCAACCCTTCTCCCACAAGCACTCACCCTCCTTAGGGCCTTTCCTCGAGGCCCATCAGGACTCAGCCCCTTTGAGCTCCAGTACAAAGCAGGCCCTTCCTACTCAATCACAACCTGCCTGCCTCTCCTCCACCCGTTCTATCTTTTCTGCCCTATCTGACCCTCCTAGGAGCCCTCCTAAGGGCTCATGCAGATGCAACCATCCCTGCCCCCGACAGCCCCAGTGGAGACTTCCCCCAGGCCCTAAATCCTGGGGACCAAGTTCTCCTACGAGAACTTCACCCAAAGTCCTTACAGCCCAGGTGGACCAGCCTCCATACTGTTATTCTCACAACTCCCACAGTGGCAAAACTCCTAGGACACCACCCGTGGGTACATCTCCAATATAAAACCAGCCCCAACACAGGATGGCTGCACTTCCTAAACCCTGGGGCCCATGCGGTTGTGGATTTCCCACACCACTTCTCATCACCCTCCTCCTTCCCCCCGCCCCCCCATAGCTGCCCCTCTGGTGACCCTGGGTTCAGGTGGCACTTCTTCCTAGTGGAAACTTGGACCCCTGGGGACACCACACGGTCTAGTCAGCTGGTCACCACAGATTGCCAGCCCAAAGGGTGCCAGCCCTAGCGGAAATGGCCGTCCTCTCCACCCCCCTCCTGAGACAGAAAAGGGCTGTTTCTTCCCCTGGTTATTGGGGTCTCCTTGGCGTCTTCCCTAGTGGCCAGCGGGCTGGGCACCGGGGCCCTAGCTCACTCCATAGACACTACCAAAATTTATCCAAACAACTCGGAACAGCCGTGGAGGCTTCAGCTGAGTCCTTGGCATCCCTACAATGACAGGTTACCTCAGTGGCCCAGGTAGCCCTACAGAACCGGCGAGCCCTGGACCTGCTCACCACAGACAAGGGGGGAACCTGTTTATCCCTCAATGAAGAATGCTGCTATTATATCAACGAATCCGGTATAGTCGAAACCAATATCGGTGCCTTGGCAAAAATCCACGACTCCCTTCGTGGCCAGCAGCGCCCTGAAATAAACCCCTCTCAGTGGTGGCTCTCCCCCTTAACAACCTGGCTCCTTCCGATTCTAAGTCCCCTTATTCTCCTCTGCCTCTTAGCACTAATCGTCCCGTGTTCTTTGCTTCATTCAGGATCGCATCCGCGAGGTTTCCAGGGTCACTGTCAACCAACTCCTGCATCCCTATACCCGCCTACCCACATCTGAAGGACCCTATAACGACGCCCCTTTGCCAGCAGGAAGTAGCCAGATCTGAATCGCCGCCCCTATTACACCAAAAAGGTTGGAATGCTGGGTCACTGGCTCCAGGAATGCAGGAGGAACAATAGAAATGACCGCCGGGGCCGCCATCTTCCAGCCCCTTCACCCCTCTTCCTCAACCCTTGACTCTCCCGCCAAAAGGGTGTATGCCCAGGTCACGTCTCCATAGGTAACCCAATACCTATGCAGGAAACAGGAGTATCAGGATCCCCCACCCCATACCCTCCGATCACCAAATACCCTACCATATATGGGTGTGAGCCCATGCCCTGCCTCCCGCTGACTCCCTCCCAGCGCAACTTCCCTGATTCCGCTTTCCAGAGTGGCGGCACCTCGCCTGAGGGTGCCCACTTCCTCTCAGTGCAACTTTCCTGGCTCCCCTTCTCCTGAGCCCTGAAACTTCGCCGGAGAGTGCCTTTAATAAATCTTGCCTTGTGCCTACCTCGCCTGGTGTCGTGTTTATCTCGCCTGCGAAACCTTACAGTTAGGAGGGAGGAGGGATGAGATGGATGGCTTTCAGTAGGCTGCATACCAGCTTTGCCACTTTGTCTGAACCTGGACTGTGGGAAAGGCTCTGGACAGAGCTACTCTGTCTGTGGGTCTGGTTTACTCAGCCTTCTTGCAGGTCTTTCAGTCTTTGGATAGTACATGTCTCCAGCAGGTGTTACCACAATCAAGAGGCTTTATCGTCCTGTGCCTTGATGCTACAGATGAAGTATTTGTTTCTCCCCCAAGTTCATATGTTGAAACCAAATCCCCAGTGTGATATTAGGAATTGGGGCCTTTGGAAGGTGGTTAGTGCCCTTATAGAAGAGGCCTGCTTCTGCTATGTGAGGACACGATGAGAAGGGACCTGTCAATGAGCCAACAAGTGCCTCTCACCAGGCAATGATGAATCTATCATGACCTTGACCTTGGACTTCCCAGTCTCCAGAGCTGTGAGAAACAAATTTCTACTGTTGACAAGTCACTCAGTCCACGATATTTTGTTATAGCTGCCCAAACACATAGACAGCGATTGGTACTGAGAAGTGGGGTACTGCTCTAACAAACACCTCAAATGTGAAGGTGGCTTTGGAGCCAGGTGATGGGCAGAGGGTAGAGGAAGTTGGAGATGTGTGCTAGAAAATCCCACACTGTTGGTGAATGAAGCTTTAAGGGCAATTCTGATAAGAGCTCAGAAAGAAAAGAGAGCCGGAGAGGAAGCCTCCGTCTTTCTAGAGAACACTTGAGTGATCTTGAACAGAATGTTCACAGAAATATGCAGGTTAAAGGCCATTCTGATGAGGTCTCTGATGGAGATAAGGAACATGTTACTGGGCAGTAGTGGAAAGGCCATTCTTGTAATCAAGAGGCAAAGGACTTGGCTAAATTGTGCTCAGGTTCTAGTGTTTAGTGGAAGGTAGAACTTGCAAGTGATGAACTTGTATATTTAGCTGAAGCTATTTTTTTTAAAAGATTCTACTTATTTATTTATTTGACAGACAGAGATCACAAGTAGGCAGAGAGGCCGGCAGAGAGCGAGGGGGAAGCAGGCTACTGCTGAGCAGAGGGCCCAATGTGGGGCTCGATCCCAGGACGATGATCCCAGGATGCTGGGATCATGACCTGAGCCGAAGGCAGAGGCCTTAACCCACTGAGCCACCCAGGCGCCCCTTAGCTGAAGCTATTTCTAAGGCAACTGTTGAATGGTCTGTGTTCTCCTGACAGCTCATAGTTAAATTCAAGAAGACAGAAATGACTTGAAGATGGAATTTTTCATCAAAAAGGAAGCAGAACTTAAAGATTTGGAAAATTCTCAGCCCATTTATTTTATAAAAAAATGAGGCAGGGTGTTGGGCAGAGAACACTAAGGGTGTGGCCTAACCACATTTGATCAGGAGACTGTATGAATCAGCCACCTCATCAGAGGCCTGGAGCTATTGTCCAAGACAATGGAAGGACAACCACCTAAGGGAACTTGGGAAGTCATCAGAGTGGTTATAAAATGGGGCTTCTAGTGCCTGCCGGACCTCTGTCTTTCCATCAGCAGCTCTGCTTCCCACACTTAGGGTAGGAGTTGGTGGAGGAGGGAAGATGCCAATATTTCTGAGCTGCCCCAATGTTTCTGAGCCCCTGTGGACCCAGGGCACTGTAGCCATCCCTCTAGAGGGAACCAGCAGACTTCGCCGGTGTCTGAGTGGCACTGTTTCTCCAGAAGCTGTGGGGGCATGGCTGCCGCCCCCCAGATTTCAAAGGATGTCCAGGCACAAGGCTGGGGGAAGGGTCATTAGGCTAAGCTATGGGGACAGGGGCTCCTGGGATCTTGGGAGGTCCAACTCTTGTCTTGCAAAGACGCAAGGGGTTGGTGGGGGCAGAACCTCCACCCCAGTGGGTCCTGAAGGGGAGACTTCTGCCCCAGTGGGACTGGAAGGCAGAACATCAAGCCACAGAGGCTTACTCTGGATGATATTTACCTGAGACTCTGGACTTTGACTTTGGAGTTGATGCTGGAACAAGTTACGGCTTTGGGGGCCATTGGGATGGAATGAATGTATTTCACATGCCAAAAGAATATGACATTAAGGGCCTGGAGCAGAATGTCATAGAATATTTGTGAATACCAGTCTATAGTATTTTGCTCTAGACTAAGGCAACAGATGAACCAGATACCATATGCTAGCCCAGCATGCGTGATCCCCAGAGCTGGACGGGATCCATACGCACCCTTGACAAGACAGCAGGTTGTAGTGAGAAAAACTGTGCTCTGGAGAGACCTCTGAGTAGGAATCCAGCCTTAACCATCGTGACTTGGTCCAGTCATTTAGCCTGAGCCCCAATTTCCACATCTATAAAATGGGTATAATTATACATACTTGTGAGCACATTGCTTTAAATGGCTGGCTTCTAAAGCCTTTTAGGGATTCTTTTCTACAGTATCACATTATTTTCTGCATGCCACCTATCACCATGAGAAATTATTTTGTGTATACATTTATACCTTTATCTCCCCACCAGAATGACAGTTCTAGGAGAACAGGAACTTATTTGAATTATTCAAGGCTGTATTTTCAGTGCCTGGGACATCATAGCTGCTCAGTAAATATCTATTGGATAAATGAATCACAAATGAATAAATGGGGACCCAAAATGGAAACAGAAGAGAATGCAACAGGGATTTTTTCTGGCCTCTTATGTGGAGGGATGGGACAGCTCAGCAAAGAGGCTGCACCTTATAAGCCACATTTTCTGTGTTCCTGTTATTCTATTTGTTTTCCTTTTGTTGTTCCCATGGCTGTAGTCATTCTTTTTAAACATTCCCACTGTGTCTCAGCAGTGCCACAGGGTAATAAAAGAAAGGCTGAGGGTCAGAGGACCTCCCATCTCTGAAGATGCCAGGACCCTGGTGACAATAGTGAATGAGCCAGGAATCCCACTGGAGGCGTCCCCTCTGTCCTGAATCAACTTGGGAGCTCCCAGGTGGTTTATCTGAAGAAAGTAGCAATTTCCTCAATACTTCCTTACAAGTCTGAGGATCAGGGGCACCTGGGTGGCTCAGTCGTTAAGTGGCTGCCTTCAGCTCGGGTCATGATCCCAGCGCCATGGCAGGCTCCCTGCTCAGCTCTCCCCGAGCTCCCTCTTTCTGTCATAAATACATAAAATCTTAAAAAAAAACAACAACAAAAAAACCCAAGTCTGAGAATCAAACGACATAATGTATATATAAAGGTCCTCCAGAAAGGACCTGACACACAGTAGGTCCTACGTGCATGTCTGAGATAGAAATGACCCTAAAATTCCATGATCCCAGCTCCCTAGATACTTTTCCTTCAGAAATTTCTAAACATCACCCCTGAGTGATAAACTGTAGTTTCTCAGAATTACTGCCAGCTCCGGCCCCTGACATTTCCTCTTTCTCAAACAAAACAAAACAAAACAAAAAACGGTCCCTTCTTTCTCAACCTTGTAGCAACTCTGCTGGGGCAGAGGGAATGTAAATTGCCCAGGGAGCAGCCAGTCTGAGATGTCATCTCACGGTTCTCCAGTAAAGAAGTTAAACAAACAATGGAATGCCTGACCCCTTATTCTGAAGTTTTTTCACCTGCTTTGTAATTAAACACCCGTTTATGGCCCTGGGAGAAGAGAGGGTGAGCCAGGAGCCTTGAGCCGCTGCAGTTGCAGTCAGTTTTCAAGCAAACTTCTTTGTGGTCCTGGCAAGATTCCTCTGAAGAGTCAGGACACCCCACCCATTGTTCCTGAGGCTCTGGGGAGACCCAGACTGATTCCTGCCTGAGGACACCGGGGGCCAAAAGGACCTCCTGAGCAAATGCAACTTAGAGCAGATGGGTCACCTTTTAGCCCTGGGGCTTTAGAATTATTTGTGAGTTTGTTTTTTTTTTTTAACCTTTCAAAATACTTCAGACTGTTTGATCTTGACAAAGCTCCTGCAGGGCTCCTCTGGGAAATCTCAAATTCTAAGATTTCAGAAATCCAAGGAAGCTGGGGGTGGGAGGCTAGTGACCTTCGGCAGATTTCACTGGTTGGACCTCCTCCCTGTGGGACCCGGGGGCGGGTGAAGCTACTTTAACCCCTCCGTGAAATGGGAATAATAATAGTACACAGTACAATCCTCAGTAGAATGAGGACTGACTTCTTGGAACAGGGCCTGGCACATGGTATCATTCAAAAAACACTTCTTGGGGCACCTGGGTGGCTTAGTGGGTTAAGCCTCTGCCTTAGGCTCAGGTCATGATCTCAGGGTCCTGGGATCCAGCCCCACATCAGGCTCTCTGCTCAGCAGGGTGCCTGCTTCCTCCTCCCCATCTGCCTGCCTCTCTGCCTGCTTGTGATCTCTGTCAAATAAATAAAATCTTAAAAACAAAACAAAACACTTCTTCCTCCCTTTTCCCTTTCCTCTGTTTTGCAGAAGGCTATCTTTTGTGATTGAGTAGGAAATACATAAATATGACTTTTAAAAAATTAAACTCACGCATAGAGTACAGTGAAAAGAAACTCTCCCTCCTATCACTAACCCTCTTTCCCCTCTCAGAGAATGTCAGTTTCTTGCGCACCCAACCAGATGGTCAATAGAGACAGGCATTTGTATTTGCGTGCAGTTTTAAAAAGACAAATAGTAACACACATCACATCTTAAAAAAAAAATTACAACTCCGTGGAGATATAATTCACATACCATACAAGTCACCCATTTAAAGTGTGCCTTCCTTTCCCATGTATCATTTATCTCAGATAGTTCCACATCAGCATGATTACATCTGGCTCATTCTTTTCTATGACTGCAACTCATTCCACTGTATGGATGTACCATGATTTTATTTATTCCCATACTGCCGGGCATCATGGTCGCTGCCAGCACTCTCATGATAATGAATACCCTTGGACTTAGGTCCAAATATCTCTCTGAAGTTTATCTTCTGGCCCCTCCCCCTTTCCTGGGAGATTAGATCTGTCCTTCAGTTAGTTACATTGTTATCATCCCTCACAAACCAACACATGCATGACTCTTACAAAATAGAGCTCCACGTTGTTCTGTTGCTTTTGGCCTATGGTTTGAACATATCCTGGGTAACATATTATTATTATCACTACTATTGTTGACACTGAGCATTATGTCAGTGGCTTGGCAGGAAAGCAACAGGGAAAAATTCGGGGATATTTGTGGCTTCGCTTCAATAGAACACTGTTTACTAATTGTCAAGCTTGGGTTTGGGAAGAGATAATCATGGGCCCATCCTGCCAGTTGTAAAGCCCATTTCTCTCCACTTCCAATACCTCTACACTTAGAGATGAACTTACAAGGGTTTGCATGAAGCTCATCCTTAGTTACTGGAACAGTTCTTCTAGACAACCCCGGGCTGCAGTGAAGACTCCTGAGAACCCGTCTGACAAGGGACCGGGGCAGTTTTCAATCTGGCTTAGAATATCAACAGGAAATACTTGCAAATTTTTTCCACGCGCCAGGCATGACTCTGAGCTCCCTACACATATTAACTCAGTTGGTCCTCACAACAAGCCCGGAACTGTGACTGTCACAGTCACCCCATATTACAGAGGAAGAAACTGAAGCATAGAGAGGCTCTACAACTTGTCCAAGATCTTCCAGCTAGTGAGGCAGGAAGCCAGCATTTGCCTGGGAGTTGAGCTACTGTACCTCATTAAAGAGATGGCAGGGGCGGCTTATTTCATGGGTAAGTAATGTCACACGAGAGAACCAGGCCCCGGGCACAATGAGGGGCACACAGAAGACACAAGATAGATTATAATGAACGTTCTTGTATTATTCCCGAGAGCCGCATTCTCCTGCTCCTTGTTAAATTCTTCATCAGAGGTGTATTCTCTTGAGCCTTCAAGGCTTTGAGGGGTATGTAATGAAACATGCCTGGGGAAAAAGGAAGGATCTCTGGTGGGAGTGAGTTCCCTGAAGGGAGCCAGGCCTGAGGCATCATTTCTGCAGTGCAACCTGCCAGCCCTGCGGCCTTGGGCAACCATCTTCACCTTCAGTAAGCTTCAGTTTTCTCACCTGAGAAAGGGGGATACTAAGCATGCTGCGGAGGCCTCATGGACTGCTGAGAACGTTGAATAATGACCTTGAAGCCCTCAGCACAGGGCCTGGATCAGGGAGGCTGTGGAGAGGGGTGGTGAACACATGAACCCTAGACTCTCAGGGCTTGGTTTCAACACCTGCCTCGACGGTTCACCAGCTGAGCCAAGTCGGGCACTCAGTGCCTCCTCTGTAGAATGGGGCTCCTGATGGGACCTCCATGAGGACACTGCAGCAGTGGAATGAGATACATCTGCAGGGTTCCTGCCAGTACCGAGGAGAGTCAGGCATGGCTATCTTCCCTGTCCGGATTTTGTTTTCAATGCTTGTGTCAGTCATGGTGCTCCAGAGAGACATTTTATGACCCACTGTAGTAGTCTGCTTGGGCTGTGTAACAACATACCACAGACTGGGAGGTAAGACTGGGGGGCTTCAACAACAGAAATTCATTTCTCACAGTCTGGAGGTTGGAAGTCCAAGATCAAGGTGTTGGCAGGTTTGATTTCTTCAGAGGCCTCTCTCCTTGGCTTGTTGGTGATGACCTTCGCCTCACGTGGTCTTTCCTCTGTGTGACCATGTCCCAACTCTGTGTCCTCAGCAACTCTTATAAAGACAGCAATCAGACTGGATCAGGGACTAGCCTAACGGCCTTATTTTTGGCTAATCGTTTTTGTTTTAAAGACCTGGTCTCGAAAAGCATCACATTCCAAGGTCCTTAGTGGTGAAGGCTTCAGCATGTGACTTTGGGAGGGACACAATTTGGCCCATACAATGGTGTAACATCAACTCAAAAGGGCTGCTTTGAAGATTAAAGAAACGAGGCATAGGACAGGTGTGTGCCCGGTGTCTGCACACAGCAGGCACCCCATAAATGCTACTTTCGTTCCGTCCTCTTGAAAACCTTTCAAAATTGCGACAAATGATGACTTTAGTCCTCAGCTGGGAGAATAATTAGAAGGGAATTTGGAGAACTGGTGGTAATCCTTGCCAGCTAGAAAAGAGAAATTTTCCTTTTCAGGGCTTGCCAAATGTAGTGGATCTCAAACTCAAACACATATCTGAATCCCCCTGGAGGGCTTATTAACACCCAGATTGGGGAGTCAGTAAGTCTCAGACCCAGCAAATTCCCAGGTGATGCTGCTGATAGGGGTTGGGGGGACAGTACTTTGAGAGCCACAAGCCTAGAATATTCCTTGTGCATAAGAAGCTATGGATTACTAAGAATGGGTGGGGAGAAGGGAGGGGAGCTTCCAGGCAATAATGCCTTACCTAGGCATCCTGCGCTGCATTCTGAGATGTCCCTCGTGATGACCCCAAGTCTATGCCCTATGTCTCCACTGTCCCCCAGCAAAGATTTTCCAAGCACTTTGCAAGAAGTTAGCCTGGCTCAGCTCCTGTGCCCTCCTTTGCTGTCTCGGTCCCTTCCTCCACCTGGTCTGCGCTGGCTGCACCCCTCGAAGTCAGCCAGCTATGCTCCCCAGGCCACTACAGGCTGTAGGAGAAGACAGGTTCACAGGGAGGAGCTGGCCCTTTCACAAAGCAACAGCTCCCACAGGAGGGAACAAAGCCCGGGCCTCTAGAAATGTCAGCTTCTTCCACAGTGTCGACTGCATGATGTGAGAAGGGAAGGATTTTCTCCTTCTCATTTAAGTAGTTTTTATATGTCTAAAGATGTTTTATGGAAACAGAAATTGTACCTGATAAAGTGGCAGCATTAATCCATTTGATGTGTTTAAGGGAAGCATTTTCACAGCAACATATCATGTTAATGTAATGCTGATGGATAAGAAATGGCAGAGGATGATTGCAAAAGATCTTTTTTTAACACGATGAGAAAAGAGAGTGACTTTTCGTTTTATTTTTCCCTGAGAATAAGTGTATCTTTAATCCTAATAGTATTTGCTGAAATAGAGTTTTGGTTAAAATCCAAAGGGAGCTTTCAGAGCTGGGCAATTTCTTTTTATATCTGCTTCACTGACTCAGCCATCAGACAAGCAATTCAGTTCAATAAACATTTATTGAGCCCCTACTGTGTGTCAGGCATTCTACTGCCTTCTAAGGAGCTCACAGGTGAGACCGGAATCCAACAGATGGCAATGATGTGTGACAGCTGGGCAAATTCCCCCCTTCTACTTTCAATTCATTAATTGTTTTATTAAATAAATCGTTACTCAGGGCTCTGGTCTCCATCATGCTCCACAATAAGGAAGCACACTATCAACTTGACTCATACTAAAACCTTGAAAATTGTTATATTTTTAAAGGCACGTCTATCCCCATTAGGTCCATGAGCATCATCTTCACTGAAGGAAGCACAGAATTACATTTTCAAAGGTCTTCTGGATGCACATTCAAGTTTAACAGGGGGCTCTGGCTTAGAATACTTGGATGCATTTTTATTCTTTTTTTTTTTTTCAGCAACTTGTTGCTTCCAATGACAATTAAAACAAGGTTGTCAAAAGATTGGCTTGTTTCTCCGTATTCGAGCGTCTTCGATGTCATTCTCACTTACTTGCAATATATCGGGCTCCCTGGGAACAACCCACAGCCCTGAGTGCGCTCGTGGGAGGAAAGCTCGAGACTCTCATCCATCATGGGTGGTTTGGACAGAAAAACAGGCTGAGGCCAAGCTGACCTAGAAGGGACAAGGGCGTGCTCCAGGCGAGGACTCTCAAATCTGGACTTGCAGTCACGTGTAAAAGCAGGGTTAGGGCTCTGATTTATCAGGTTACACCAAGAAATGCTGAAAAGGGGGCGCCTGGGTGACTCAGTGGGTTAAAGCCTCTGCCTTCAGCTCAGGTCATGATCCCAGGGTCCTGGGATTGAGCCCCACATCGGGTTCTCTGCTCAGCGGAGAGGCTGCTTCCTCCTCCCTCTCTGCCTGCCTACCTGTGATCTCTGTCAAGTAAATAAATTAAAAAAAAAAAAAAAAAAAAAAAAGAAAGAAACGCTGAAAAGCAGCCAGCAGAATGGAGAGAAAAGGGGGAGTGAATGAGAAGAGAAAGGGGAGAGTGGAGAGGAAGAGGGGCCAGAGAAAGGTCACAGTAGAAATAGTCTGTTTCATCTTCCTTTGGGATTGAACTCCATATTGATAGAAAAGCCACCTTCTAGAGACACAGCCCCCAAAGGTCGGGGTTCAATGGTCACCCTTCATAATGGGGTACGTGCATATTCATGTCCGGTGAAAAAATGTTTCTAATCTTTTAAGTAGTCCCTACACCCAACAGGGGGCTCTACTTTATGACCTTGAGATCAAGAGTCAGTCACATGCTCTATTGATGGAGCCAGCCAGGCGTCCTTTTCCATTTTTTTTAAAAGATTTTATTTATTTGAGAGAGAGAGAAGTGAGAGAGAGAGCATGAACAGGGGGGAGAGGGAGAAGCAGGCTCCCTGTGGAGCAGGGAGCTGGATGTGGGGCTTGATCCCAAGACCCTGGGATCGTGACCTGAACGGAAGGCAGAGGCTCAACAGACCAAGCCACCCAGGTGCCCCAACCCTTTTCCAATCTTTATGAAACAGATTCATTATTTTTGAATTAGCACTGGGGGCTTTTGAGAGTTACCAGACAGAAAGGACATGTTCAGTTAAGAACGTCTGTTGAATCATCCTTTATTTTCTAGTGACAGTTCAGTCACACCAGGAGCCTAGGCCAGAGCTACTGCAGGGTGTTTTGCAAAGAAAAGATTGCTATCCTGAAGACCCAGAAGAGCTCTGGCCCTCCTAAGGTATGCATAGGGTGGGTGGCTCCTTCCTCTTTTCTCCCTTTTCTCCTTTAGTCATTTGCAGCCCCACACTACCCCCCCCCCCAACCCACTCAAGTACTAGGTTATTTCCTTCTTATTTTGTGAGTAGTTATGTTGCTCGATGCTGTGGGCAGACTGGGTGAGATTCGTGGGGAACATGGGACTGCCAGCTAGGGTGTTCTCCTCACTGGGCTACTGGGTTGGGAGTGGCCAAGCAGCTGACCATTGCAGAGGGAGCCCAAGCCAGGTGCGTACAGAATCCAGGAGTCTGGATGGAGCAGGTGAAGGCAGCAGGGGCTGGGGTAGAGGCCCCGTGTCCTAGAGGAAGCATCGGGAAGAACCGGAGGGTTTGCTCAAGGGTAGAGATCGGTTTTGCTTTTCAGATCTTCTGCTTGTGTTTTAGAGACTGGCTGAGAGGGAGGCCATTCAGAAGGACAAAGTCCAGGAGAGGTTTGGAGAGACTTGTTCGAGATGGAATGGGCTACCATCCTCAAGAATGCTGTATTTTTAAAAGGACATCAAAGCCAAAGCAACGCTCCACACACAGAGAGGAGTCCCTCATGATGGAATCCTGTACACCTGGGGAGACCTTTGCCAGCCTGGCCGCCCTCCCAGCTCCTGAAACCATGCTGGAGACCGCTGCTTCCATCAGGAAGAGCAGCAGCGAGGAAAGAGGTGGCGGACATCAGTTAGGAGTGGAGACTGGGAGGCGGGGCTGAGAGAAGTGTGGACAGGGACCCTGGGAGTGTCTTGGACAGCGGTGCCCAACTCACCACACCCCAGACTTGCTGGCGGAATGCCTGATGCCAACATCTCAGCCCAGACCAACTAGATAAACACTTCTAGGACAGAGTTGGGCATCAACATTTTTCACGTTTCCATGAGGATTCTGATGGGTTGCCAAGATAGAGAACCACTGCCCTCAACCCGTGATCCTCAAAGTGTGGTCCGTGGACCAGCAGCATTGCCATCACCTGGGAACTGGTCAGCCCCCTCCTTCAGACCTGCTGTATCAGAATCTGTATTTTACCAAGATCCTGTTACCAAGTGTGACGACTATCATTGGAATCCCTTGGGGAGCTTTCAAGAGAACATCTCGGTACCAGCTCTACAGATTCTGATGTGTTGGGTCTGGCATGTGGGCTGGGCAGCTGGATTTTTTAAACCTCCCCGGATGATTCCTAAATGCAGCCGGGGTGGAGAAGTGGTATGAAGTCCAGCTGTTCTACTGGTGTTCTCCATGGCCTCGAAATGAAGGGAGGAGGCTGGGGCCTAGGACTCCTTAAACATAGACCCTTATAACAAAATGCAGAGTTAATTTTGAAAAGTTATGAAGAGTTTAAAATACTTGAATGGGATCTGTGTCCTTTGCAACAAATCAGTTCTGGAATTAAAATTTCTGAGGAGGCAGAGCAGCGTGACTATTCGGTTGGAAATACGTTCCACTCTGCTTGCCACGTATGAGCCCATACAAGCCACGCAGCCTTAGGTGCCTAATTGTGTGCATCTGTGCAATGGGCTTGGCAGCAAATGATCAGCAAAGGAGGCCGTGGTGCAGGCAGCCTCTGAAACGGCCCCGGGGGGGTCTCACTTTCTTCAGCCTGGTTTCCTCCCCTGTTGCTCCCGCTGGCCCTGGTGACCAACTTCTAATGGAGAGAACATGGCATAGTGATGGGATATCAGTCCTGAGGTTAGGTGACAAGAAGACTGACTTCCATCTCTGCTTCTCAGAGTCCCCGTTGGGAGGAAAGCAAGCTTCTATGTTGTGAGTGGTCTCGTGGGAGGCCCACTGGGGCAAGGAACGGATGTGTCTGGGCAACAGCAAGGTCCTGAGTCATATGGTGAGCTGGGCCATGGCCCCTCCCCAGGCATGCCTGGAGGGCACTGCAGCTGTGTGAGAGAGCTTGAGTCCCTTGTGTGACCTAAATTCAAAAGCCACACAGCATCACTTCCACTGGGTCCCATGGCTTGGAGCAGTCTGGAAGTCATGAGGTCAAGGGGAGGGAAACAGATTCCATGTCTCAATGGAAGGTGTGTCGGTGTCATTTTAAGAGTATTTGGGATGGGGTACGTGTGTGTCTATATATGTATCCTTATGTGTATAAATATATGTGTATGCATACACATACAGCTGTATATATCACTGCGCGGCTCTAACACCGCTGTGGAACCCTTCAGATTATGTACGATCAGGGTCTGTGCTCGAGATGGAACAGCTCCCGCAGAGCAGCCCCTTCCACCAGCACTGATCAGTTCTGATCAGAGCCTTCAGTCTTATATTTACCCAAGGGTAGCCATCTTTGCAAATGCATTCAGTCACCAAGTATTAGTGCTCCTATTATCACTAGGTAGGATCATCACCATCGTCATCGGTGGAGCCACATTCCCACCACTGGGGCCGGGGAGGGAGGAGGATCAGGGTTCCTGGCATCGACCTTCGGAGAAAGACAGATCTGGGTTGGAATCTCAGGACGACCCCAGACAGACACTGGTTCAACCTTATTAACAGTAATCTCTTGGAGTCTGTTTCCTGATTTGTAAACATGGGGATTATAATACCTACCAGTGGGATTGTTGTAAGCATGCAGGGACCTTATGAAGCCTCTCGTTAATGATCAGAGTAAAATAATGGCAGGGTCAGTTAGGCAATGCCCTTTCTTTGACCAAGCTGGGAGGAGAGCTTGGGCCAAACAGTACCGGCTCTGCCAGAGGCTGCCAGGGAAATGCCTGAAGCCTCTTGGGGCCCGGGCTAACTGTGAGTCTAAAGGGTTAAGGTCTGAATTCAGAAGCAAAGGGCGGAGGGGAAGGCCAGGCAGGAGGTGCGCTGGGGCTGGGGCTGGGCATTATTAGCATGCAGCTGGTAAATGCTGCCCACTGACCCAGGCTCAGCTGTTACTCCTCCCAGAGCCAAAAGAGAAGGTTGAAAAATAGCGGGCAGAACTGTCGGTGGAAGGGGTCTCTCGTTGGGAGCAGTTCCATCTCGCACAGCCCTGATTTAAATCCGAGGAGGAGCCCCTGGAGGGGGTTTTGTGAGCCATGCAATGCTAATTAACTCCATTGTTGTATTTTGTTGTCAACATTAGAGTCCCTCTAGTACTGGAGCACTTCTTTCTCTTGCGAAAATTTTAAATCTTGCTCCTGTGTACAAAATTGAGCAGAGGGGCCTGGAAGTAGAGACTGAAGAATTTTCTGGGTGAAGATTTGGGTGGAGATTGGTTTCAGTCAAGTGAGAAGTTGATAACGCATGGTAACCAGAATCTTCTTCCAATTTTTCATTCTATTTAAACCACTCTTCAGCTTCCTCAATTAGCTTATATTTTAATGGCTATGGCTTTTTTTTTTTTTTCTTTTTAAAGAGAGTGAGTCGGGGGAAAAGAAATCAACAAACCAATGAACTAAACCTTGAGAGAATGGAAGCCACGTGAAGGGGCTGATTAGCTTATGCCAAATTCCCTGCAAAAGCAATTCCAGAAAATTCAAGTTCTCTGGGCCAAATGCCTGGGCTGTCTGGGAGCCAAGAAGGAAAGGAGGGACCAGATGTGAGAAATCTTGGCACGGAGTCCTGGTTGGTTGGGCAGAACCAATTTTCCCAACTTGATCTGATCCCAGAGAGGATCGGGTGATTCAAAAGCTAGTCAGGAAGACAATTGTTCCAGGGCCTTCTGGGTTACTCATAATTCATGCCCTGACTCAGCAGGGTGGATGCGCTCCAGGAAGAGAGGGAGTGAGAGGCTCAGGGTGAGCCCACAGAACTGGCCGCCCAGCCAGGGGCAAACCCAGAGCCCTATATAGACAACAGGGCCTGTGGGATCTGGATTTCTGTCCACAGGGCAAAAGATGTGTGCGTTTTATGAGGCTGGTGGTGATTCCTCTCCCTACCTCCCAAGGTTATGAGGGAGCCCATGCATTCCAATAAGTGACTGGCATCCTAAAGTGGGTATAACCTGGCTGTTCCTGAGCAGGACAGCGGGGAGTTTATTATGCATGGGAAATCAGAGCACGGCCAGGGTATCTCTGTGACAAAGGGTGACAGTGAGACGCTTTAGACCTGTGCTGTACAGAATGGTGGCCACCAGCCACAAGTAGTATTTGAGCCCCTCAATTATGGCTAGTCCCAGTGGACACTCGCCAGATTCCAAACAGTATGAAAAAACAATATTGGTATATGCCAAAATGATGTATTTTTGGATATACGGGCTTAATTATTAAAAACAACTTTGTTTTTCTTTCCTGTTTTTAATGTGGCTACTAGAAAAGTCAAAGTTATGTATGTGACTCAGACCTGTGGCTCATGTTTTGTTTTCTTGGAAGCACTCACTGCTTTAGATGCATTCAAGTCTCATCTGTCCTAGGGCAGAGCCATGAAGAACACGGGCTCTGGACCCTGACTGTTTAGACTGAAATCCCCCATCTGCCATTATCTGGCTGCAAGATTTGGTTAAGTCACGTCAAGTCCCCATGCTTCAGTTTCCCCATGTCTAGGGCTACTGCTAGTAGAGAGGCAGGTGAAGCTTTAATAAAACAGACCCGAAACACATGGAACAGTGTGTGGCACACAGTAAGTGTTTAACACACAGTTGCCTTATTATCTACTCTTCAAAGTTTCTCACAACACTGAGAGGCAGACAGGGCGGGGTGGAGGAGAGTGGGGCATGAGAGTGTTGCTCTTGGTATCCATCTTCAACCCACTGGTCCCTCCACACTCACTAGTGAGAAGAAGCACCCTCCTCACACTGTTTTCAAAGTTGGAAACCGCAGTCAGAAAGGCTGACTTTCTCAGTAAGACAGAAAAAGTCAGCCCCCTCAGAATGGACACTTGAAGTTCTGCCTTGAAACAGGAAGGCGTGGGTTCAGGTGCAAAGAAGAATCTCTGACTCAACAGCAGAAGACCTGGTCTACCTCCTACTGTTTGACCCCAAATGAGATGCTTAACCTCTCTGGGTCTCAAATTTCTCACCTGTACACAAAGCTTTCTGGGAACCCTTCCAGGTCTTTCATATCAGTTAGAGAGTCGACAAGGTGTTCATGAGCACCTACTATGTACCTGTCAGTGTGGGAACACCAAGGATTCCGTATGGAGCTTCCAGTCCAAGAGGGAAGACATGTAGCAATTAATGACATAGATGCAATTTAAATAATGTATATATACCAAAAAATGGGAGAGAAAAATATACAAAGCTGGGTAGGGTCATACCAGCTAAGGGTCCTAACTAAGTTGGAAGAATCAGAGAGGGCTTTTTTGCTTACGTTGAGACACCATGTGAATAGACGGGGGGAAAGCTTTGCAAGCAAAGGGAATAGAATGAGTCTAGGCCCTGAGGTGCCAGAGATGGTGAGAGAGGTTAGGCAGGGAGGGCACAAGAAGTGTGTAAGTGTGTCAGGTAATTTTGTGTGTCAACTTGGTTAGGCTAGGATGGCCAGTTTTCATGGTCAAACACTAGTAGAGAAGTTGCTGTGAGAGAATTTGTAGATATGATTAACATTTACAATCAGTAGAGCCTGAGTCAAGCAGATTGCCCTCCATAATGTAGGTGAGCCTCATCTAATCAGTTGAAGGCCTTAAGAGCAAAAACTGAGGTTTTTCTAGAAGAAAAAACTTTGGTCTC
The DNA here is from genome assembly GCA_004024625.1 of Mellivora capensis. Classification (NCBI taxonomy): domain Eukaryota; kingdom Metazoa; phylum Chordata; class Mammalia; order Carnivora; family Mustelidae; genus Mellivora; species Mellivora capensis. The sequence goes on from PISX010000564.1 coordinate 169,850, forward strand.
AAAACCTTTGCATAGAAATCCTGTTGGCAGGGCCATGCTCACTCAGAAAGCTCTAGAGAAGAACCCAGTGCATGCCTTTATTTTAGTTTCTGGAATTGCTGACAATCCTTTCACTCCTTAGCTGGTATATGTATCACTCCAGTCCCTACTGCTGTTGTCATATGGCATTCTCCCTGTCTCATCTGTACTTAGAAGGACACCAGTCATATTGGATTAGGGTTAATTCTACTTCAGCATCTTAACTGGATTATACCTGTAAGGACCCTACTTCCAAATAAGATCCCATTCACAAGCACTAGGGGTAAGGACTTGAACATATCTTTTTGGGGCACACAATTTAGTCCACCACATCTCAACTTTTTAGGTAAAATCATACCCCATATTTGAGGACTCATTTACCATTCTCCAGAAATCACTGTGTAAAAACAACAGAAATACAATCATTTAGGGACTCGAAACATCATATAACTTACTTAACTCAACAATGTCTAAAAGATGGACTCCTGGGGTGCTTGGGTGGTTCAGTTGGTTAAGCATCTGCCTTCAGCTCAGGTTATGATCTCGGGGTCCTGGGATCAAGCCCCGCATTGGGGGGGGGGGTCCCTGCTCAGCGGAGAGTCTGCTTCTCCCTCTCCCTCTGCTCCTACCCCCTGCTCATGCTCTCGTTCTCGCTGTCTGTAATAAATAAAAATCTTAAAAAAAAAAAAAGGTGGACTTCTGATAAAAATTGTAATTGATTCCTATTTTAGCTGAACTTCACTTTAATGAATATCAAAACAAAGCCTTTGCAATTTTAGTCTGTCACTGAGCAAACTGTCCTCTTGTTTCTGAACATCAGCATTGTAAGTGACTCGAAGTGGCACCAGCCAGGTCTGGGGTTGCTAATTAGCCCGGAGCCGTGTTCACTATTCACTATAATCCCCACAAGGCCTTGGCTGGAAACTAAACAATAGAAAGATGCCTCAAAGTTTCCTTCTGTTCTTAAGATGGAGTGAAAGTTTTATCTGTTTATTCCTGGGTAGTATGTACTCTGCTTTTAGCTCTCCTTATGGCCCTAAGGTCATCTATCTGAGGGAGGAGATTTTTACTGTCTTTTAAAAACTTATCTTCAGTCTGCTTGAACAATTTTATTAGAGGGTAAGATAAAGTTTTCTCTTTCTATATCACAAACCAAGTTTGGTTTTGGTTGATGTTAACCTAAATACTTTGTATATAATTATCTCACATAATCCTCACAACGACTGTCATTTGGCTATCAGTATTAGCCACATTTATAGACAGGAAACGGAGTTAGAGGAGTGATTTGTTGTTGGCCACTCGGCCAGTGAGTGGTAAAACTAGCGTTTGAACACAGGCCTACAGGACTTCATTCCTGACCTAATCATTTGACTTTACTGCCTCTTCCTCCATGCCCAAGGTCTCAACTGGTGGCTCACCAACCTAGCCCATTCAGTAGAAGAGTTTTGGGCAGTGGATTTTTTTTATTTGAATAATTTTTGGCAAACTTTTTACCTTCTAGTTCATTTTTAAAAGATTTTTAAGGGTGCCTGAATGGCTCAGTCAGTGAAGCATCTAATTTGATTTCAGCTCATGTCATGATCTCATGCGTTGTGAGATCAAGCCTGAGTTGGGGTCTGTGCTCAACAGGGAGTCTACTTGAAGAAGATTCTCTTCCTGGGCTCCTTCCCCTACTCCTGCTCTTACTTTCTAAAATAAATAAGTAAATCTTAAAAAAAAAAAAAATTTCTAAAGTAATCTCCACACCCAATGTGGGGCTTGAACTTACAACTTTGAGATCGAGAGGCCCATGCTCTACCCACTGAGGCAGCCCCCTCTGATCATTCTAATTCCTATTTTCTCACACTATTACTTTATTCATTTATGCTTCACTCAGGAGTATATCTGATTTTGCCTCTGTCTACTCCTATATGCTAATGCAAGAGTTCAATGTTTTTTTCCCACCGTTTTTCTCCTGTTTATTTCAAGGTCTTGTTGAATGTGAAACACTACCTATCTCCACTTGAATTCTGTAATTTGTGACAACTATCATCACTATAGTTACAGCCACTCCTGATTTATAGATATGTTCACTGATGAGAAGGTATTTTCATTTTGTCACAGATGCCATGCCTATTTTTTATCTGAATAATCTGTCATAGAACCGTCTACTTATCTAGCTAGATTTTAAAGGGCAGGACAGGAACTTGGGGGGATGTCTAGCCAATGTTTGGATTAAGTAGCTTGTATCCTACAAGTGGGACTTTTACATACAAAATACATTACCTGTGAAACTGAGTAAAAGGAAACCTCATTTAGAGTGGATCCAGGAGGCCAGAAGAGGGGGACTCTCATGCCCCACCCCAAGTCCTCAACTGCAGAACAGGCAGGGAGAGAAGGACCTTGCATTCCCCATAAGAAGCCGGTCTATACTTCACTACTCCAGCAGGAGCAACAAAGGTTTTCTCCCAGCCTGGCAATAGCCCAGCTAATGAGACACTGTCACAAGTCAACCAATGAAAAGCCACTAGACTTAGAACTCCCTGTTCACTTCAGGGGACTTTTTTTTTTTTTTTTTAAATAAGAGGCTTTCCCAATACCCTCCTTCTTCTATAAAAGAATATTCCTCTCCTTTGCTTCCCAGACTTGCCTATGGTTTTGTCTTAATTTGAATGTCCCAAAAGGAATTCTCTGCTATTTCCAAATAAACACATTTTTGCTGGTTAGATAACTGAGAGTTTTATTTTTAAGGTTAATATACCTTATATAATAATCCTAAATATGGCTTGATGGTACGAAACTGGTGTGAAACTACTTTTTAAGTTCATGGAGTTGTCTTTTCAAGCCCACCCAGGTGGAACCAAGCTTGGACTCTTCAAACTGTCCCCCAAACCAACCCAAAGGGGAGCAAAAGTGTTTGGTTTGGTGTGGTTTAAAAATAAACAACTCATCAAGTTCAAAGACCTCCTGCTTCCACAATACCAAATGCCTTTTATCAAGTAGACCATTCTCTGTATATTACATAACATATAGTTCCATACTAATTCTCTATAGGTTTGATATATAGGTTAATGATTGAATACTGGCTTAACTCATGTGGGAAGAGTATCTGGAAAGCCCCAAGTTCTAAAACCCTTCTCAGAATGAAACTGCCTTTGAAAGCCATACAGTGATGTGTAGAAAAGAAGATGTTTGGGTATCTGCACATAGAGGTTCTGGGCTCCCTAAAATACTGGGGAAAGTCATACAATCAATCCGATCCAGAGGAGAAATCATGCTTCATAGCTGCTGTTCAGTTCCTGGCCAAATGGTCTTCATATCCTTCACGAGTCCAATCATGTTTCCACAGGGCTCTGAATGAAAGTTACTTCCAGAATTTAAGCCACATATTTTTCCTTGCCAATTACATTAAAAATCAAACCAAAGACTAACCACCTTCTTCCCTGGACAAAACACATTTAATATCTCATTAGATTTGGAAAGTTTCACAACAAATTGGCATTAATGGACACTCTAGAAAGAGCATTACTGTCTTTCTGTGTAAATAGCTACTGACACCCTTGGTTCTCCCTCCCCCCTTTTCTTCTTCTTTTTGGACAGTGCACTCTGATAGCGGCTTTATAAAAAGAGTGTGTGGCGGTATTGGTTCACCTGCTTCTCTCCATGTTGCAGCTGGGGTAGACAAATAGGCTGTCAGACCACTGCATTTCCTTCCCACTGCTCTGTCTTCAAGTGATATGGTGGAAAATTAACTTGAAATATTATCAAGAACATTTTCTGCTCCTTTTAATTCTAGGTAAAGGAGTTATGCCTCATTGTACTGATTCATTTCAAACACCTGGCTCCATTCCAGTTGTCAGATGAACAGTAATTGCTTAGCAATAACTCTTGTGCACATAGCCATTGCAAAATAAAACCAGTGTAAGGAGATCTCAATTCCCGAGATGCCTTCAAATCTAGGAATCTCCGTCCGGTGGAGATGTACCACTACACTTTAAGAAAATGTACTAAAAGTCAGACTCTTCTCTAAAAAAATAGCAAAATAAAAAGCAAGAAATTCCAAGTTAAGAGCTGGAATGAAGAGAAACATTCTAGGGTCTGGGTAAGATGTTTTTTGTTCTTTGTTTTGTTTTTATTCTCAAAGTGGCTACTAGAAGAGAATCATCACATATTTGGGAACCACTAGGAGAAACCCAATAGACCAACCCCCATCACCAAATAGCATGGTATCTACACCTTCTCCATTCAATTTAATTCACAAGTTTTTAGCAGGGCTTAGTATGTTCAGATCATCATGCCTGTTGTTCTAAAATTCTCTAGAGAAACACACATGATGCTCTCAGTCACACATTTCAGAAAACCATAACTCTTGGAAGAGATGGCTGATGGAGGGCAGCTTCCAAGGAAGGAAGATTTAAGGAATTTCTGCTGGAAGCATGTTGCTACAGTTGTAAAACTGGTTGCTGATGCCATCCTTTATGGTATTCAATTCCTATTAGTTCAAAGTTCATAAGATTAAACACACACACACACATACACACACACACACACACACACACAAAACCAACAACAAAGAACAAGTTTACAAGATAAATTTCCATTTAAATTTGGAGGCAGGAAATATTTTGCCTTTCCATGTAATCTCATATGCTTCCTTTTCACGTATAAGAGAAATGGTTTGCCACATAAAGCTAAACTTACTATGAAAGTGCAAGAGTTAACTACTCTAGCTATTTGGCAATGCCTATGTTTTGTTCATTTTCTAAAAAATTGTTTTCTTCTTGTTATTTTTCTTAAAGATTTTCTTTATTTGAGAGAGAGAGCACAATTGAGGGAAGAGGCAGAGGGAGAGGGAGATGCAGACTCCCTGCTGAGCAGGGAGCTGACATGGGGCTCAGTCCCAGGACCCTATGACTGTGACCTCAGCTGAAGTTGGATGCTTAACCAACTGAGCCACCCAGGTGCCCCATTTCCTTATTATTTCTATAACCTATTTTCATGTGATTTAGTATCACGAGCCATCCCCCCTTCCCCACCCTTTTTTGGGCATAGAGTACTATACTTAAAAAATTACTCCAATTAAAACAAGTTACCACTTCACACCTATTAGATGACTAAAACTGGCATCTTTTCTGACTATAATGCCATGAAACCAGAACTCAGCCACAATAAAAATCTGGAAAGAAGAAAAATATATGGAGGCTAAGTAACATTCTATTAAACAATGAATAGGTCAACCAATAAATCAAAGAGAGAAAAAATTACATGGAAAAAAATGAAAATGAAAACCAAAGATCCAAAATCTGTGGGATGTAACAAAAACAGTTCTAAGAGGGAAATTCATAGCAATACAGGCCTACCTCAAAAAACAAGAAAAATCTCAAATAAGCAACTTAACTCTACACCTAAATGAGCTAGAAAAAAGAACAACCAAAACCCAAACCCAGCAAAAGGAGGGAAATAATAAAGACTAGAGCAGAAATAAATGATATAGAAACAAACAAACAAACCAAAAAAAAAAAAAAAAAAAAAAAAAAAAAAAAAAAAAAAAAAAAAAAAAAAAAAAAAAAAAAAAAAAAAAAAAAAAAAAAAAAAAAAAAAAAAAAAAAAAAAAAAAAAAAAAAAAAAAAAAAAAAAAACCCAATTGAACAGGTCAATGAAATCAGGAGCTAGTTCTTTGGAAAGATCAACAAAATTGATAAATCTTTATCCAGACTCATCAACCAAAAAAAAAAAAAAGAGAGAGGGAGAGACCGAAATAAACAAAATAACTAATGAAAGAAGAGAAATAACAACCAATGCCACAGAAATACAAATAATTGTAACAGAATATTGTGAAAACTTATATGCCAACAAATTAGAGAACTTAGAAGAAATGGATATTTTCTTAGAAACATATAACCCACCAAGACTGAAGCAGAAAGAGATAGAAAATTTGAACAAATTACCAGCAATGAAATTGAATCAATAATCAAAAAACTCACAAGAAACAAAAGTCCAGGACCAGAGAGCTTCACAGGCAAATTCTACCAAATATTTATTTTTCACTAAACATTTAAAGAAGAGTTAATATCTGTTCTTCTCAAACTATTCCAAAAACTAGGAGAGGAAGGAAAGCTTCCCAATTTATTCTATGAGGCCAGTATCGCCCTGATTCCAAAACCAAATAAAGACATCACAAAAAAAGAGATCTACAGGCCAATATCTCTTATAAATATAGATGCAGCAAAATATTAACAAACCAAATCCAATAATACATTTAAAAAAACATAGAGCACAATCAAGTGGGATTTATTCCTGAGATACAAGGGTGGTTTTATATTCATGAAACAATCAACATGATACATCACATCAATAGGAGACAAGATAAAAACTGTATAGCCATTTGAATAGATGCAGGAAAAGCATTCAACAAAGTACAACATCCAAACATGATAAAAACCCTCCGCAAAGTAGGTCTAGACGAACATCCCTCAATATAATAAAGGCTTTATATGAAAAACCCACAGCCAACATCATATTCAACGGGGAAAAACTGAAAGCTTTTCACGGAAGGTCAGGAACAAGAGAAGAATGTCCATGCTCACCACTTTTCCTCAACACAGTACTGGAAGTCTTAGCCACAGCAATTATACAACAAAAAGAAATAAAGGCATCCAAATGGGTAAGGAAGAAGTAAAACTCTGTTTGCAGATGACATGATATTCTATATAAAAAAAACCCTAAAGACCCCACCAAAAAACTACTAGAACTGATAAATGAATTCAGTAAAGTCACAGAATACAAAATCAGTGTATTGAACTTTGTTGCATTTCTATACACTAATAATGAAGCAGCAGAAAAAGAAACTAAGAAAACAGTCCCATTTACAATTGTACTAAAAACAATAAAATATCTAAATAAACTTAACCAAAGAGGCAAAAGACCTGTAATCTGAAAACTATAAAACACTGATGAAAGAAATTGAAGATGACACAAAGAAATGGAAAAACATTTCATGGTCATGGTCTGGAAAATTAAGATGACTATATTACTCAAAGCAATCTATATATTTAATGCAATCCCTATCAAAATACCAGCAGCATTTTTAACAGAACTAGAACAAGCAATCTTAAAATATGTATGGAACCACAAGAGACCCTGAATAGCCAAAGTGATATTGAACAAGAAAAACAAAACTGGAGGCATCACAATTGCAGACTTCAAGTTATATTGCAAGGCAGTAGTATTTAAAACAGCATGGTACTGGCATAAAAATAGACACATAGATCAAAAGAATAGAAAAGAAAATCAGGAATAAAACCACAATGATATGGCCAATTAATCTTTGACAAGGGAGGAATGACTACACAGTGGGAAAAAGACAGTGTGTTCAACAAATGGTGTTGGGAAAACTGGACAGCTACATGCAGAAGAAAAGAACCCAGTTTCTTACACCATACACAAAATAAACTCAAAATGGCTTAAAGACCTGAACGTGAGACTTGAAACCATAAAAATCCTAGAAAAAAACATAAAAATTTGTACACAGGCATGAATGTCTCTGACATTAGCCATAGCAACATTTTTCTAGATATGTCTCCTGAGGCAAGGGAAATAAATGCAAAAATAAGCTACTGGGATTACTTCAGAATTAAAAGCTTCTGCACAGTGAGGGACACAATCAACACAACTAAATGAAATCAGTAATTCAACCTACTGCAAGATAGAAGGGTTAGTAACCAAAATACATAAAGAACTGATACAACTCAACATCTAAAAAACAAATAATCCAATTAAAAATTGGGCAGAAGACACGAATAGACATTTCTCCAAAAAAGGACATACACATCACCAACAGATACATGAAAAGATGGTCAACATCACTTATCATTAGGGAAATGAAAATCAAAAGTACAATAAGATACCACCTCACACCTGTCAGAATGGCTAAAATAAAAAACAAAAGAAACAACAAGTGTTGGCAGGGAGGAGAGAAAGGAACCCTCTTGCACTATTGGTGGGAATGCAAACTGGTACAGCCACTCTGGAAAACAGTATGGAGGTTCCTCAAAAAATTAAAAATAGAACCACCCTATGATCCAGCAATCATACTACTGGATATTTACCAACCCCCATATAAAAATACCAATTCAAAGGGATACATCCTCCCTTATGTTTATTGCAGCATTATTTATAAGAGCCAACCTATAGTAGCAGCCTAAGTATCCATTGATAGATGAATAAAGAGGTGGTGTATGTACGTACACACACACACACACACACACACACACGCGCAAAGCCATAAAAAAGAATGAAATCTTGCCATTTGCAACAACTCAGAACTAGAGATTAATATAATGCTAAGTGAAATAAATCAGAGAAAGACAAATACAATATGATCTTACTCATATGTGGCATTTAAGAAACAAAACAAATGAGTAAAGGAAAAGAGAGAAACAAACCAAGAAACAGACTCTTAATTATAGAGAACAAACTGATGGTTACCAGAGCAGAGGTGGGTGAGGGGTTGGGTGAAAGAGGGGATGAGGATTAAAGAGCGCACTTATCATGATGAAAAAAAATTTTTTTAAATTATTGGTGGGAATGCAAAATGGTACAGCCCCTTTGGAAGACAGTGATACTTTCTTACAAAGCTAAACGTAGGCTTACCATCTGATCCAGAAATTGTGCTTCTAGGTATTTACCCAACTGATTTGCAAACTGATGTCTGCATAGCATGTGAATGTTTATAGATGCTTTATTCATAATTTCCAAAAACTGGAAACAACCAAAATGTCCTTTAATTTGAGAATGGATGAACAAATTGTGGTATATGCATGTTGCTCAGTGATAAAAAGAAATGAACTTTCAATCCACAAAAATCTTAAAAACCTACTGCTAAATGAAAGAAGCCAGTTTGAAAAGACTACACAGTTTATGACTCCAATTATACAAAACTCTGGAAAAGGCCAAAATTGAGAAGAAAAAAAAAAAAAAAAGAATCAGTGGTTGTCAGAGCCAAGGGGAGGAAAGGAGTGCTGAATGGATGGACAGCAGGGGATTTTTAGGGAGAGTGAAACCATTCCATATGATACTGCAGTGGTGGATACAAGACACTATGTATTTGCCAAAATCCACAGAAATTAATACCACAAAGAATGAACCTTAATATATGCTGCAAATAGGTCCTTTAGTAAGTCAGGAAATCCTAGGTTAGAATGTGACAAAACAAATCATGTTACAAATATATGAAAAACCTCACTGAGGGAGTGGGGGAACCTAAGTAACTTTGGAAATGAGTGGAGTCTATAAGACCAAAGGCAAAAGAACCTGTACATAAGCACTGTCTCTAATTAATAAAGTTGTTTCTATGAGTGGGTATGGGTTAGCCATGGGTTAATACATATACTTTGCCAGACCTGTATACCGGAACTGAACAATTAGGTAAATGGATAGTGGGCAAAAGGAACCATCAATTGGAATGGGAAGTTCAAATATTCCATGTGGTGATGGATTAGAGCTAAAGACAACAGCATGAGCTCATGATGAACTTAAGAGAGAGACAGGTAGTTATGTGGATGTATTTAAAGATATGTATATATACGCAGGTTAATATACATGTTCCTTGCTTTGTTAGCTGAGAGGGCCTACAAATGAAGATATCCCAGTCCCAAAAAGCACACCTTGCTCCCAAATCTTAGTCTCTAATACCATTCTCCAATAAAAGGAACCAGAGCCCTTTGGTATTTCTAGGACTGAGGCTGAAAATATACAAGATGAACTTGGAGAATCTAGAATGACACAAAGTAAGGAAGTGCTAAAACAAAACAAAAACCAAAACAAATCCCATGATGATGAGGATATGTTAAAGGGACCCAGGAGTCAACTGAAAGAGCTCTCAAAGACCAAAGCTGGAAAAATTGGAGCAACATAATGAAGGAGTATTATTGGATTATAACTCGAAGCATAAAATAAATACACGTGAGTCCACTGGTATACATAAATGACTGAAAAAATAAATAAATGGCAGTAGAACAGAAATCTCTCATGTGAAAAAATTCCAAACATTTTATGAGAATACTCTACCTTAAAGGTGTGGAGCATAGCTTTTTATGCCTTAACTGTGGGCTGCACATAGTGACTTCCTTCCAAAAAGTACAGTATGGAAAGGAGGGAAAACGTACCTCTACAGTGGGGAACCTGGCCGACACTGCTTCAAGCCAGGTATCACAGTGACAAATGATGTCATGTTGACAATATGTTCTTCAAGTATGATAAAATGGCACCTCATCTCTGGGGTCTTCATTTCTAAGACACATAACCCCAGTCTAATCATGGGAAAAGCATCAGACAACTCCAAATTGAGGGACACTCTGCAGGATCCCTGACCAGGGCTCCTCCAACCTTTCGAGGTTATCAAAAACAAAGTCCGAGAAACTGTCACAGCCAAGAGAAGCCTAAAGAGACAACTAGAGGTAATGTGTATCCTGGATGGAATCCAGGGGGACAGAAAAAGGACAGTAGGTAAAAATAAAGGAAATCTGAGTGAAGTATGAACTTCTGATGATAACGATATATCAATATTGATTTATTAATTGTAACCAATGCACCCTACTGGTGTAAAATGTTGGGGATACTAGGGCCAGGTACGTGGGAACTCTGTACCACCATCACGATCGTTCTATAGGATTTAAAATTAAAAGTTCATTACACACACACACACACTCCTCCAGAGCATGGGCTTGTGTTTCAGAGGGGGGATCTTGCAAGCCCATCAGGCAGACACTTGGAGTAGCTGGGGTTCTGAGCAGCGTCTGTGAGGGCAGAATTGAGACCACCTTGCAGCGGTTCAGAAAAGAGGTGTCACTCTCATTGGCCCAAGGGGTCAAGGCTGGACTTCTCACTGGTTTCCAGTGGGGAAATCCGTGCAGCAGGGAATTCTTGGCATTTAGCCAAGGGAATAGAAGAAACTCCTTGGAGAAAATAATTTTGGTTAATTCAAATGGAATCCGGTGTTGTCCCCACTATGCAGCTCTCCTCTGGGAAAAATAGGCACCACTGAGCAGCATTTTCTCTCAGGCTGACAGAGCCTTCACCCACTTCTGCCCCTGAGGTGGGACTCTGGAGCGAGCAATGAGGCCCCAGTGAAGGCACCTGTGGGTACGCTGTGGGGAGGTGACTCCAAACTCCCTGTCTCGGTGGATCTGGGAAATACCCTGAAGCCCACAAGGCTCCTGTAGAGGAGAGGACCTGTGGGAAGGAGGTGCCATGTTGCCAGGTCTTCTGAGTCTACACGAAAAGCCAGGCATACCAAATGTCATGTGCAGAACTTTTAACTATAGGCGACTCGTTCAACTCCTCTTTGAGAAAACACTGCTGGCTAAACAGAACACCTCTGGCAGTCATACCCAGCGGGCAGACCCCTGGTCTGTGACCTCTGAGGAAGGGGAGCTCTCCTGACAGTGCTTGGGTTTCAAAATTATTCATTTAAAACCCAGGAAGATGGAACCTGCATGTTAACCACGAGCCACTGGGACATGCAGCTATTTAAATTAAAATTAATTTAAATTAAATATAATCAAAAGTTGACTTCCTCAGCCACACTGAACACATTTTAAGTACTCAATGGCCTTTTCCATCATGGCAGAAAATTCCACTGGACAGTGCTATTAAGTATATACGATAATTGGGGAGAGCCTGGGAGGCTTAGTGGGTTCAGCATCTGCCTTCTGCTCAGGTCATGATCCCAGGGTCCTAGGATTGAGTTTTGCATTGGGTTCCTTGCTCAGCGGGGAGCCTGCCTTTCCCTCTTCCTCTGTCTGCCATTCCTTCTGCCTGCTTCTCCCTCTGCCTGCTGCCCTCGCTGCTTGTGTTCTCTCTCTCTGACAAATAAGTAAATAAATAAAATCTTGAAAAAAACAGTATGTAGGATATATTGGAACAACTGACAAAATTTTAATATATTTGGTAATAATTTATATCCATAATAAATTTCCTAATTTTGACCACTGTAACATTGTTATGTAAAAGAATGATTTTGTTTTGGTCTTTTTGAGGACGGGGAACAGAAGGAGAGAGAGAATCTTAAGCTGGCTTCACACCCAGCATGGAACCCTGACGCAGGGCTCGATCTCATGACCCTGAGATCATGATCTGAGCCGAAGTCAAGAGTCAGACACTTAACAAACTGAGCCACTGAGGCGCCCCATAAGAGAATGTTTTTCTCTCTGGACGAACATGTGGAAATGTATAAGGATAAAGGAGACAGGATGTCTGCAACTTATTCCCAAATAATCTAAAAAAAAAAAACAACAACAAAAAAACAGCGCATGCCTACAGTGATAATACAAATGTGGCAAAACCACTAACAACTGTTGAATCTGGTACTATTCTTACAACTGTTCTGCAAATCTGGAATTATTTCAGAAGTAAGAGTTAAAAGGGAAAAAAATGGAGAAACAGTAAGAATACTCCAGGAAAGCCAAGAGAATGATAGAGTTAACTTCCTGAAACAAGTGGGGGTCCTTAGCTGTTGGTGGTGGCGTCCTATCTCAAGGCACCCATAATTACCCTCCCTTCCCTCCATGGCCCTTCACAACTCCTCGGTTCCCTCGTGGTGCCTTCTTACTCACTAGGCAAAGGGGCCTCAATTAGAGTAAACTCTGTTCTTGTTTCCAGGTTGACATTATCATGTTATACCTCTTCTAGCTCAAAGTAAGGAATGCCTGGCTCTAGACCGTCCTCTGACCCTCACTGCTCAGTGTTCCACTTGGAAGAACCTAGCATAACGGTAGCAGTCCTCAGCTGTAGCCCACATATTCTTCCCATATGGCTTTTTTTTTTTTTTTTTTTTTGGTCCACATTGTTTTTATACGTTGATTAAAACTGGGCAGTGCACCTCCGAGGTGTTCTTGGTAGCATGCTGTCATGGCCTACCCATCTAAGGATCACTGCTCTAAGAGATTTTTTTTTTATAGATATTTTTAAGATTTTATTTATGTAAGAGAGACAGTGATGAGAGAACATAAACAGGGGCAGGGAGAGAGGAAGAAGCAGACTTCCTGCTGAACAGGGGGCCCCATGCGGGGCTCCATCCCAGGACCCTGAGATCATGACCTGAGCTGAAGGCAGCTGCTTAACCACCTGACCACCCAGGTGCCCCTCTAAGAGCTTTTTAAAATTGGTGTTAACATCTTTATGTACATTACTTAAATGTGCAAATGCAATGGATTTAATCCCAGTGCCATCATTTTCTTTTTCCTCTTCTGCTTGTCTTCCCTGCAACACCTCTGTTTCTTCTTTTGGCTTCTACCCAAGGCGCAGCGAGTCCTGCTACCTTGCTTCTATTGTGACCCAGAGCCCCCTACCTTGTCCACACTCAGTTGTCTTTCCACATTCCCTGACATTGGGAGTAGAGAGGAAAGGCTCTGGTCCCAGAACCCCTTTAGCTGGTTTTCTACATAAGCCTTTTATTCTAAGAGCACCTCATTGTTATTAACCTTTGTTAACTAGCAGGGCACTGGGTGGTGGTGTGGTCATAGATCTTGCGTGGTATTTTAATTAAATTCAGCGAACATTTCTTGAGAGCCAAGTTTGGGGGGCAGGGGGAGGGAGTCCAGGCACCCTGCCAGGTACGGCTGATACAAACATCAGTCAGACCTTGCCCTTGAAGAGCTCGCAGGTGGCAAAAACCAAAACCCTGAAAAGTGCTGTTTTTTCATCTGCTGTGCCAGGGAAAACCAGGCACGGTGTTAGAAGTGGGACCTCCTCTGGAGGAGGGCACCCCGCCTTCACTCAGCATGCCTCCTCTACTGGCATAATTTCTGACATCATGAATCTAGCATCCTGTGATGGACACTCCTCAAACTTTCATCTCACACGGAACTCCTGCCTTTTACAGTTTCTCTTGACCTCAGGAGAGGTTCCCGAACTCATTCTTTCTCCCAACTAACAGACAGTTTCAAGTTCAACCCATTCAAGTCCAAAATAAAATGTCCAAGATAGGAATGCACTTGCTCCCCAAGCCCCTCTTTGCATAGACCGAAATCATTTATTGCTCAGCCCCTCCACTTTCATGAGACCCACATGTGTCTCTCAAGGCCATTCCCATCGATCTCAGGATATTCTATTAATTCCCCCCCCACACCCACTCCCAGGCTTTGAGCGTATGGATAAGTCAACACTTCATCCCTGTGTGGACGAGTAGTACCTTGTATGCGGGATCAGATAAAACTCTCCAGATAGGGTGTGTGCATTTTCCACAGCGGCTCAGCCAGCAACAGCTCAGCTACACAAGGAGTCACACTGACTACATAAATACAGCCCATTGAACCCAAGTTTAATCTGTCTCAAGCTTAAGATCCCCTTAGCAGAATTTCCGAAAACATCTGGGGACCCTCGAACAGCCCCTCCCTGCCACCACTGGACAGGGGGCAAGTCTGAAAGGGAAAGAGATCGGCACCTTAACCTCCAGCAGTAAAAATAAACCTTACTTTTATATTAAAAAAAGAAACAACAAAACCTGGGATCCTGTGAATACTCATTGGTTCCCTCCCAGGGCCTCCCCGGGGAGGGGGGGAACAAATGAGGGCCTCTGAAGTTCAAGTTTTTGTAGCTTCCTGGCAGATCCACGTCTGCTCCCAGCAAATATTTTGAGTCACTCCATAAGATCGGTGAGTGAGCATTTCCTGCAGAGAGTCTTTGATTCCGGAAGGATCTCTCCCGGGAGTGCATTCCTGGGATCCTTCTCTTCTCCAGGACATACTGATGAATCCCCAGTTACTCACAGCCAACTGCAACACCAAACTCTTTTAAACCTGAGCTACAGGGCTCAGGCCAGGTTGACCAACCATTCAGCTTTGCCTGTCCCGGTTTTAGCTCTGAAAGTCCCGCATTCCGGGAAACCCCCTCAGTCCCAGGAAAACCGCGGTGGTTTTTCATGACCCTAGTGTGGGCTCTAAGAGAAGGCATAGAGTGGTGTGGACTTCACAACCACTCAGATTGGGGACCGCACCCCTGCCTGCCTTCCTGGCATGATCTAGAACATCCTGACCTTGTAAGCAGGGGAACCTGGCTCTGATCCACTTAGGCAGAAAAGGAATTTTTTGCAAGAGTATTTTCCTCTGCTTCTTTGTCTCTTACTTAGAGATTTGTAAACTTGGGTAAGAGGATCTGATTTACTAAGTGGAGCCACATGTCAACAAGTGCACTGTTGGGGCAAGAATGCAGCTAGAATTTGCCCTTTTTGGCAGGAGGTGACGGGAGGTGGGCTCTTTGGATCCCCAGAAACACACAGGGAGGAATTCCCCAAACTTGGGAATGGGGTTCAGATGACTGTCAAAGAAACCATGAAGTCAAAGATTAAAAGTTTATGTCAGTTGAGTGTGTGAGTCTTGCTTTCAACTCAGGTTGTGATCTCAGGGTCATGAGATCGAGCCCTCAGTCTGGAGTCGGCTTGGGATTCTCTCTCTCTCCTTCTCCTTCTGCCCCTCCCCCACTCACAGTCTCTAAAATAAGTGAATAAATCTTTAAAAAAGGAAGAGTTTATGTTACATGTGAATAAAGCATGAACAAGTAGGGCAGAGTGGAAGAAGGCAAGCTATGTGTGTCCCAGTTAGCCAGAGCCGGTTTATAAAGAGCCAACACCTGCCTTACAATTTTAGGGTCGGGGGGATGGGCACAAGGAGGGACTGGGATGTGGTCTGTGTGCTTGGGATCTGTTTGAATGAGAACAGGCAGCCGGCATGGAGGGCTGGTGGCAGATAGCATCGGAACAAGATGGTTTGCTTTAATCCTAAAATGCTCCAAGGCTGGAAAGCAGGGACATTGATATTCAGGAGACGTAGGGGAAAATTACAAGATCTTTGCCTTTAACTCAGGGACTGCCAAATTGCTGGGACACATTAGTTGAGGATTTTGGATCTGGTGTAGAGTGATAGGGAAACTGGGGAGATAAGAGAGGAGAACTTAACATTTGCTCCTTTGGGCTTGTCAGTTTCTCCTTCACCAGACTCCGGGAACAGGGAACAGCGGCTCAAGTCAAACTCCGGTATGTTTCAAAACCCCTCTGGTTCTCCTCATTCAACCAGTTATCATACCCAGATGTCCCTTGTTTGCAAGGGGAGAAGTTGCTAGATATTTTCAGAAATAACAAGTCAAAAGCCTTCCAGGGCACCCGAAGCCAGAGTTCCACACCAGCTTCCAGTCTCCACAAGGGAGCTGCTTGTCCCAAACATGTGCCATGTGTTTGGACTCTGGGGATAAGACGTGGGTGTTTTTCTGCGGAAATGCACTTTCTTCCTTGGGCCGCTTTTAAAATCCCACCTGTTCTTCATGTTCCTGTTTTACTGTTTCTTTTCCCTGAGACCCGCCTGCTCTTTCCTCCTAGTTGGCCATCAACTTTCCAGCCTCCAAAGCCTCAGAGAGCTTCACATAACCCAGCAACAAGCAGGGCCTCCCAGCCCCTTGAAATTGAGACCTTGGTACTTTTCAGACCAGAACACAGACCCCACGGGACCGCAGGTTAGAGTCTCAGCCCCGCCCCGGCCCTGCTGCGTCAGAAATCTGCTCTCAAAAGGATATTCCCAGATGACTTGCATTCGATGTGAAAGCTGGAGAAGCACTTCTTAAGATCCTTAGTCCCCAACTTTAGCCCCCCTAGAATCTCTTGGGGGAGTCTTAGAACATTCTGATGCCTGGGTCCCGGCCCTAGGCATTTGGATGAAATAATCAGAGATGCCATGTTGACATTGGGGATCTCTGTAACCTTCCCTAATGACTGGAATGCACAGCGAAGTCTGAGAACCACTGGCCTGGCATCATCACACACTCCCTGCCCCAGGCCCCCCCTGAAATTCCAGAGCCTTCCGTGAGATTTCTGTTTTGCAAATGTAAGACGGGAATTTCTTACATTTTCCTGTCTTACATTTGGGGATGTGGGCATATTCTTACCATGGCTTCTTCCTCGGACGTCCTTCCTCACAGTGTATGTTGACACTACATTGGCTTAGCCAAGTCTTTGAATCCCAACCCCTACCCGGCCAAAGTAAAATTGATTGGCATGTGACCTCCATGGCTCTGGAACACTAAAGATCCGGGAACACGGTGGGTCGGGGGAGGAGTCTGCGTGGGAGTACCACAAACACCCTCTAGGAGGGATTACTATGTCAGTGGTTAAGACAATAAACTATCTCAACATATTTACGTTTTTGTGCACTTAATAATTCTGCCTGGATGGGACGCCTGGGTGGCTCAGTTGGTTAAGCGGCTGCCTTCGGCTCAGGTCATGATCCCAGCGTCCTGGGATCGAGTCCCACATCGGGCTCCTTGCTCGGCAGGGAGCCTGCTTCTCCCTCTGCCTGCCTCTCTGTCTGCCTGTGCTCGCTCGCTCTCTCTCTGACAAATAAATAAATAAAATCTTTAAAAAAATAAAAATAAAAACAGACGTGTGGGAGGGACAGGCTTCAGACCAGAGAGTAATCTTGAGACAGGAAGACCTTTCAAGGGTAGGAGCAGAAGGAGTGAGGCTCTTGCCAGTGGGAGGGTTGCAGGCCTAGTGTAGGAGCAGATGCACCATTAAACCTATACTGTCCATTCTGCATGTCGCCCTGAGCACTTGAAATGAAGCTCGCCCGAATTAAGATGTGCAGTGAGAGTTAGCATACACACCAGATTTTGAAGATTTAGGGTGGAAAAAAGTTGTCAAATATCTCATTACAGATCATATGTTGACATATTCTAGATCCACTGGATAAGCTAGGATATATTAAAATGAGTGTTAATCGTTTGTTTACTCTTTTACTGTGGTGGCCACAAAGTTTAAAATTATATAGGTGGCTCGCATTCCTAGTGAATGGTGCTACTTTCAACACTGCATTGCAGGAGAGAGATGGACACACCAGGAGGCAGAAGAGGGGCTGCCTCTGAGGCCAATTGGAGGCAGGCTCTGGGCTGGACCCCACAACTGCCCTGAACAAGGAGCTGTAGCCTCGCTTGACGGGTGTCTGAGCACAGGCTCACAAAGGCTAAATTCCAGGAAGTGGCCACACCACTCAGCTTGTGAGAGGAAAAGCCCATATTGGACTTTCTGTCTGCTGATTTCGAATGCCCAACGGTAGGGCCCCCAAGAGAGGAAGCCCCCTGGGGAGAAGGTCAGAACCCAGGCACACAGCAACTGCTACAGGAGTGAGAGGTGTTTGGCTTGGAGCACAGATCTCAGGATGGACTCTGAGCACCATTATCAGATATCTGAAGGCTCGGCGCTGGTCCGACGGCCTCTGTGTAGCTCCGAGGGGTAGGAGGAGAGTGTAGGAGGAAGCTGTGAGGAGAAGGATTTCCATGGAGACAAAGGAAGAATTTTTCAATAGTTGGGGCTGCTCCAGTTCAGCTACTCTGGAAGGCAGAGAGGGCCAGGTGTGGGAGAGGACCGAGCCGTGGCTGATGCTCGGCGAACTCCAAACCCTGCGAGGCTGTGCGGTGGTTCTGGAACACTGCTCTGCGGGGAGCTGCGTCAGGATCACCTGGGTGTTATTCAGAATAAACAGGTCCACCCAGGCCTATTGAATCGGAATCTCACTGGGGTGAGGCCAAATGAGTTTCATTTTGAACCAGTGCCTTCAATTATTCTGATGTGCAGCCAGGTTTTGGAGCCACTGGTGCATAAAGGACATTTGAGCATCCAGTGGATGGTTCAACTATATGACTTTTCAAATCTCTTCCAATGTCGAAATTCTATTATTCCGTGTCACATAACACTTGCTAACAAAATTATGGTCCGTGAACTTGGCAAGATGAATCATTTCCTTATTTGGCCTGTTTACTATTTAATGGGAGGGCTTCTTTAGCCAAAACAGTAAAACTGGTAGCTGCTTACATTAATCGAAATGAATTAGATTTTACTTCTTTTGTACCTTTGGTGAGTTCAGGGTTCTGTAGGAGGGGCAAGATAAAAGAAGAAATATTTTCTCATCTCTTCTGCCTCATAGGAATATCAAATTTTAGCCCTCATTGCTGGGAACCTATTCCAGACTCTTTAATAAAAGCCCATTTGGAACTTTGGGTTGCTTTACTACAGATGAGGATAGCAAGAGGCTGCAAAATTCTGCCTGTGGAATGAGACCGTGTTAACAATTTCCAAGGAAGCGGTTTTCATAAGCCTTTTTCATAACACACCAGTGACTAAAAGAAATAAGTGCCAAGTCCCATCAGGTTGAGGTATTGTTGAAAACACAGCAGGGACATAGATGGAATTGGAAAATGCAACCAGAGGATAACCAGCAGCAGCAAAAATAGAACCAGGGAAGGGGACATTTATGCCTGAGATCAAAACTGGTGGCGCTCAGTCCAAAAAGAAAGGATTCATCAAGGACTGAATTTAGTGTCACGGGACATCTGAATCACCCAAATAAGGTCGTGCACGCTTTGCTTTCATTCTGGTCACAGCGCGGACCAAAGAAAAGTAGGATGTGACCCCCTCTTTAAAAAGCAAATGAGGGGCACCTGGGGAGCTCAACTGGTTAAGCATCTGCCTTCAGCTCAGGTCATGGTCTTGGGGTCCTGGGATTGAACCCCGCATGGGGATCCCTGCTCAGCTGGGAGTCTGCTTCTCCCTCTCCCTCTGCTCCTTGCCCCCTGCTCATGTGCTCTCTCCCCCTCAAATACATACATATATATATATACACACACACACACACACACACACACACACATACATATATATAACAAATCAAATGAAATTGTCACTTCTCTGGGTAAAGCACAGCTTGTCATTTTGCTGCCCTTTTCATTAAGGGATAGCCTCAAAGGACAGGAACTGACCTGAAGAAATCAGCTAGGGATGCCGACGTGAGGCCAGGTAAAAAGCAAATGTGGAAGCACCGTCTTAACTTAAAAGTTTGAGCCAATGACTGCTCAGTTGGGAAAAGTCATAAATGTCGAGTAGTTAGTTACTGGTTTCGGCTTCTCTATTTCTCCCTAAAGGGTATTATTTTGTTCTTTGTTTCATTCAGCTCTTAAATATGGTCTTTTGAGAACAGTACCTGGATTTAGGACACATGGAATCCATCTTTTCCTTCTAGAACTTCAATAAAGTCATTCATCTCCACTCCTTCTAGCTTATCATATTTCTGGCACAGTTATGACAACTCTATTATCATTTCTTCTTGGATACTTTGATTCTGGTCCTCCTAGCCCCTTCTAGTTCCCAGTTCAGATGATCTCTCCTGAAATATGTGAGTGGGCTGTGGTCATTTTGGACTGGTGTCTACAGTTGTGAGCCTAGATAAACTATGGCCGTGTGGACAGTTCAGAGAAGAATGGGGAGTTGTTCAGGTATGCAGTTGGTAATAAATGCTCCAGAATATTCCCAAACCAGGATTTCTACTGGAAATTTGGAGACACCCAACATAACTGGACTTTTGTTTAAAGAGGTGATTCTCCAAGAAAGATCTCCTGTGGCTGTGAATTAATCCAAATATTCAATTCCTTTCACCAATTTCTATTTTTTTTTAAGACTTTATTTATTTATTTGACACACAGAGAGAGAACGAGAGTGAGAGAGGGAACATAAGCAGGGGAAGCGGGAAAGGGAGAAGCTCCCTGCTTGGCAGGGAGCCTATGTGGGACTGGATCCTGGCACCCTGGGATCCTGACCCCAGCTGAAGGCAGATGCTTAATGACTGAGCCACAAAGGTACCCACTGATTTCTATTTTTATGTACCACTCAGCCCCACTTCCGAGTAATCTAGAATCTTAAAATTAGAACCATACTGGAGTATGCAGAAAACTCTGTCTTTTCCTAAGAGTTCCAGCTATGACAACATTTGGCATCACTAATTTGACTAATTTTTCTTTTAAGAGTTTGTTTATTTTTAGAGAGAGAACTCTCATGCCAGCGCATGGCAGAGGGGGTGCAGAGGGAAAGGAAGAGAGAAAGAAACAGATTCCCCACTGAGCACAGAGCCCCGGACACAGGGATGCTCTCAGGACCCTGAGCCAAAAATCTAGAGTTGGAAGCTCAACTGACTGAACCATCCAGGTGCCCCTTTTTTTTTTTTTTCTTTTTTCTTTCTTCCCTCTAATGAATAGATTTTATATGTCGTATGCATTATGGTTCAAATAGAAATGAAACAGCTACAGCTAAGTAAAACATATACATCTACACATAAATACCAATTGCTTGTTCTTACCTGGTGCCTTCTTCACTAGGAAGTTGAAATGGGTGGGTCTTTGGAGTCTTTGTCTCAGCCAAATGGTCTGGAACCAGGAAACTTTGTGAGGCCCTGGTCTAAAACAATGGAATAGGAGAAAAATAGAACCAGTTGTTGGAGTCAGACCAATCTGAGGTCAAGCCCTTCTCAGGGTTTCTGCGTTCTAATCTGCAGGCTACAGTCGCTTAAGGCCACTGTGGGGAGGGGCTCCTGGGGCTGGCCCCGCCTGCACTGGGCCAGCCAAGCCCCTTATGTTGGGCTGTGTCCACCCTGGGGGTGGGAGCTGTTTGTTTTTAGCTCTGGTACACAAAAGCATATAGGCTGTCCGCAGCTCTGGTGGTGTGTCTTAGCAGCATTTAGGGAAATGCTCACATTTCTGCAGCTCTAGAGTAAGTCCTACTGTGTAGGGCTGATGTTAAGGTAGTAAGATGACATATGCAAATGGCCTGATAGATACAGAGTCACAGAAGCTCAGCAAACGAGTGTGGTTCAGTCCCAGCCCTGAGCTCACCTGGTAGTGTGAAAGGGCTGTTGGGACTCCTCCTAGCTGAGGTGCCATGGCCTAGCAGCCCATTCTTTTTTGTTGTTGTTGTTGTTTTTTAATTTTTATTTATTTGACAGAGATCACAAGCAGGCAGAGAGGCAGGCAGAGAGAGAGGAGAGGAAGCAGGCTCCCTGCTGAGAAGAGAGCCTGATGCGGGGCTCGATCCCAGGACCCGGAGATCATGACCTAGCAGCCCATTCTTTAACCTTTCTGGCCAAGTGGAGAGGTCAAAGTGTTTGGAGACAGACTGAAGGGTCAGTCCCAATTCCCTGCTGTTCACTTACTATGTGACTTTGAGCAAGTTATGAAACTGCTCAGAGTCAGGGTCTCCCATTTTCCTCATCTATAAAGTGAGTACAAAAATAAGACTTAAGTCAAACGGCTATTGACAATCTGAAATGAGTTAATAAACCATGCCCCAAAATATAGCCGGCACATTTTAGGTGCTCAACAAACTTGCCTTCTTTTCTCCCACTCCCAACCCCTCCTAGTCTAGGGCTCTGTTGCATTGCACGTTTGCAAAACACCATCCATGGATAAATCAGCCCTGGCTTTCATCACCACTCTTTCCTTAGGCCAGAAAAAATGACTTACAGCTTTCCATGTAAATTTTAATAAAACCAAATAACCATTTCAGAGACTTAATGTATCCTGGCAGCCATGTAGATAAACTGGGTGGAAAGGGTAGGAGAAAGATACAAAAATGGATACTAAATAGAGAGCCGGGAAACCATGCTAGATAGATGGGGAGGGGGGTTGCTCAGGATGGGCCAGCAACATCCCTATGAATCAATGATGCCGGGTCGGCTGGCAATCCCAGTGAGAAAAATGGAAATAGAAAAATGTAAAGTTACCCATCCTGATGTGACTGAAAACCTATATGTGAAAAGCAAAACTTTAAAATATTTTTATAACCTTAGGGACAAAGATCTCTTAGTGATGACACAAAAAAGCAGAACTCAAATTAAAAAGTGGATACATCCGAGTTCATCAGAATGAAAACTGTCTGTACTAGACCAGCATCATAAAATTGTTAAAAGGCTAATGGCAGACCAGAAGAAGATACTTGCAGTGAGTAAGTCAGAGGAAAGATCGCATTTAGGATATGTGAAGAATTATAAATAAGACAAACCAACAGAAAAACAGCAAAAACACAGGGACAGGCAGCGCACAGAAGAGGACATCTGGATGGCCAACAATCCCAGCCGACGATATACCCAACCTCCTTGGTCATCAGGGAAACAAATGAGAATTAAAACCCCAAAAAGCTCCCAACAGATGAGCGGAAATAAAAAAGTCGGAGAAAAGCAAGTGAGAGGACGCAGGAAAATGGGAGAGCTCAGCCGCTCGCAGGCGTGTGGGTCCCGTGCCGCTCTGCAGAGCCATCTGCCAGGACCTGGGAAGGGTGAAGCCACCTGTGCTCTAGGAAATCACAGCCTTGTTGGAAATACCTACACACTGGAAACAACCTAACCCACCATCAAGTTGGGAATACATACGCCAAGGAATGCTCAGCCGGTGAAACCCTGCAGAACAATCCCAGGGATGAACAAAGCCCCAAAGTGCTTGTGGGGCTCCCGTTCACAGCAGAGTGAACACAGCAGCCCCTGGAAGGATGTCCATTCATGTAAAATGATGACCCAGCAGTAATGTACCCTGTTCATCACACATATCCACGCAGGATGCAATAAGGATGAGAGGGACACAGGGCTCAGATCGACCATGCGTGGGGAAGGGTGGGAGAGAAAGCACAGTTTCCTCAGATCTGTAATATTTGTCCTTTTGCTTTTATTTTTTTAATGACAAAAATGTCAATATCTGCTCGTTCACTCTAGGTGGTAGATATGTTAATGTTTACACCTGGTTTCATTTAAAGATGGTCTTCAAGCAAATTACTCAGAGCTATGGAACTTTGAAGATGGACGACGATGAAGGTCAAGTTTGAGCTTTGCCAGACGGACACGAGTGTACAACAGTTACAGGATCTTAAATTATTATTTTTTTTAATTTATTTGTCAGAGAGAGAGGGAGAGAGCACAGGCAGACAGAGTGGCAGGCAAAGGCAGAGGGAGAAGCAGGCTCCCTGCCGAGCAAGGAGGCCGATGTGGGACTTGATCCCAGGACGCTGGGATCATGACCTGAGCCGAAGGCAGCTGCTTAACCAACTGAGCCACCCAGGCTTCCCAGGATCTTAAATTATTAAGAAATTAGGTTGGAGTGGGAGATAAAAGGAAGGGAATGAGAAGGGAGAGGGGTAAGGAGATGAGAAGCTGAATGAGGTGGGGACATGTTCTGGCAACACGGTCAGATGCTGGGAGTGACCAGACCATAGCGGGGGAGGGGGGTTGGCTCCAGAGCCCAAAGGCCACCTCTCTGCTTCTCTGTCCCAGCCTCATGTACTTAACCAATGCTTGCTCACACAGGCCACCCAGGGCTTCGCTTCCTACAGTCTGTTGTCAGCTGAAGCTTTCAGCTGCTTTCTCCCTTCCTTCCCATTTAGCAGCTGGGGCCAAGCCTGTGCCCCCTTTTCCTTACCCTTAGGATGCTGTGGTCAGGGCTTCTCTATTGCAGCACAAATAAAAGCATCCTGTTATTTTACCTGAGTTTCTTAATACATCATCAGTTCATACTTAAAATCCTTTTATGCTGATGGACAGCAAGGCTGGGTGTATCCTGTCGTGCCCCACGATCAACACCGGCATCTCTCGGGGGCCAGCCGGGCTCTGGGTCGTGGGCTAGAAATGTAAAACATGCCAGCAGGCCCACCGACGCTCTTTTATTGCTGTAGCTCTATTTATACGAAGCACCTTTCCTTTAAAGGGCCCAGGGATCTAATTACATGGTCATAGCAGAGAACTTAAGTATATAATAGATCCAATAATTTGTTATTAAGTACATGGATATGCTAACTGCTTACATGGCTTAGAGGCGCCATGGAGGATGGAGTTAGAGGCAGTGAAAATGAACCTATCAAGGTGCCAGCATCTTCAGAAACCACACTTGAATAATCACAAGCCTTAATAAAGCAGTTTATGCTTCAATACATTTGTAATTGAGCAATGATTTGTTTCTATGGGGTAATACCTAATAATAACATCCAAAGACTAGGACCTTTAACTCGTAATTAAATATCTTTAGTTCTATTACACAGATAGTGCAGAGTAGGGTTCTGGGGGGAGGAGGTGATCCTTAATTTTAGTTTCTCCTAATCTTTTCAGATTATTTAATAAGCAACCCACCAATATTCTCTGGTTGCCTTTTCTCCCTGAGAAAAGGGCAAGTGCTAACACCTTTCCCCACCCAGCTCTTAGCAAGTTCCATACATATAATATGAAAAAAAAATACACTGAATTTATTGTTTAAGAAGACGAAGGTTTATTTAAAGGGTGTATTTATATTGCATCCATCTTTTTGCTCATACTAGATGCTTTTAAAGAAAAAAGCAGGGAGGGACAGGCAAAAAATGTTAGAAGTTACCAAGAGAACACTCTCCTTCCTGGAATGTGTCAAGCGCTAAAATTGTTTTAACCTACTAAGGCAGCACTCCATATATTTAATATTATATAGTATGGTCATGGCTCGATTCCTATAAATGGACTATGTTTAATTGCTAATTGTACCTATTTCGCTCAGCTCCTCTACCCTGGGCTGGGGATCCTCCCAGAGCAGAAGAGTGGGGACCACGTCACAGCTCACAAAAACAACTCTCCCTCCCAAACTCTAAGGGGTGCCTCAGCTCCAAAAATGCACGAGTCCTCACAGTCTGGGAGAGCATGGTGGGGCCTCTGTGCCGGCCCGACTGCCGCTCCCACCGTGTCTGGAGAGCAGTTGAGCCAGGAGACACAACTCTTCCGAGCACTGGGATGAAGGGGTTCTCAGGCTCTGTGGGGCTTGAGCCTCTAGGATTCTCGCAAGTGTTTTCTTACCAGTAACAGCGGGAGACCGGACCTTTGCACAAGGTGAACTTAACAAGTGATCCGAAAGGAGAATTTCCTTTAGTAATTTCCTTTAATAACAACGTCACGTCCGTATAGCTCTTTGAGGGGGAGCCCGGGGACCACCTCGCGGGCCTACTTTATCCACACTACAGGCCTTGTGTGGTCCTGTGCTGGGTCACACGAGACAGGTGTCAACAGAGGGTGGGACAAGCCCACACTGACCTAGCCCATCAGGATTCTCCACGAGCCGGCCCCAGCTCACCCCTACTTCACATCCAGGGAGTCCAGGCTCGAGGGGGGTGACTTGCCTGAGGTCATATAGAACCCTCAGCGGCAGCAGGTGGCCTCGGATCCGGAATGGGGACTTCACGCCTGCTCTGTCCACGCCCCACCTCCCTGCTTGGCCTGCATCAGTGTGGCTGGGGCTGGGAGCTCTGGCTCTGTGCTGTGGCCGGGCGTCGATCACCGGGGCCGTGGCCCATTCCTGCCTGAGGCCCACTTTTCACCCAGCTCCAGGTAGCGTGTAGCAAGGGGCGGCTGAGACCCAGGCAAGAACTCCTTTTCTCCCACCTTCCTGGGTTTCCCAAGTTGATGGGACTAGCTCTTAGGTAGCTGGGAGTGAGGCAGACCCAGATTTTAATTCCTCAATTGCTACCTCCCAGCTGTGTATCCTTGGGAACCTCTTTGTGTCATTGTGAGGTTTTTTCCTTTGTATAAATGAGACTATAAATATCTCCTTAGAGTTGTGACAATTAAATAAGTTAATGGAGGTGTGTTGCTGGTACACGATCAAGAGAAATAAATGCTTTTTTCCTTCCCTTCTTTATTGCCGCCCCACGCCCCCCACCCCCCCAACCCCAGTCTGGCCATGCTCCTCTTCTGAATATGTACATCTCTTTCCCAGGCACAGAGGGAAAGGGGATCTGTCACTGTAACACATTAGTTGATTTCTTAGACAACTCTAAATAGTAAAGCTCTCATGTAGCCTAGGCAGAAATTTAGTCTTTTTATCTATAAAGGACAGGTTTGCTGAGTTCAAGCGCATTAGGAAGGAGGGCCAGGCTTCTGCTGTGGTGACAACCCTGCGTCAGAGAAGAGCTTATTTCTCATGGTGGCTAGTGCACCACAGGGCACTGGCTTCCCCACGGCAGCTGCTTTCATCCTGTGACTCAGTGGGCCCCCCGGTCCTACTGGGTAGTTCCACGGCCAGCTCATCATGGCTTCCACTCTCCCTGCCCGAGGGGAAGAGAAACTGAAGAATTGCAGGGAGGTTTCTCGCTGCCTCACTGGGAAAGACCATTCACCTCTTCTGCTCACACTGTTTTAGCCAAAATTAGCCAGAGGGCTCTATCTGCAGGGAGAGGCATGACAAGTGTATGGTCTGTGTTCCCAGGAGGGAATGTAAGGCAGCAGGTGAACACACGGCCCTGCCCCTACCATATCCGGGTAATTAGGAGTTCAGGGAGAACACTTATTTATCTATCTATTTATTTATTTATTTAAAAAGATTTTATTTATTTATTCCACAGACAGAGATTACAAGTAGGCAAGAGAGGCAGGCAGGGAGAGAGAGGAGGAAGCAGGCTCTCCGTGGAGCAGAGAGCCCGATGTGGGGCTCGATCCCAGGACCCTGGGAAGGGCCTGAGCCGAAAGCAGAGGCTTCAACCCACTGAGGCACCCAGGCGCCCCGGGAGAACACGTTTTTAAACAGGTTCAAGGATCTTTAAATCCATTTGTGAGCATAAGAAAATTAAGATACTGAGAACCACCACCAGCCAGTGAATGGATAAACAAATTATCATCTATCCACACAATGGAGCACTACTCAGCAGTAAAAAGGAGAGAAGAGTTAAGATACCCAAGAGTGGGGCTAAATCTACAGTCAGTTACGCTGAGTGAAAGAAAGAAGCCCAGGGAAAGGCAGTCCTACCGGACGTCCATTTGTATGGAATACTGGGAAATGCAAACAAACCCTGCGTGAAAGACAAGACAGCAGTGGTTGCTTGGAGACAGGGACAGAAGGAGAGATGGATTACCAAAGGGCACAAGGAAACTTTGGGAGGTGATAAAAGCCTTAGCTTCATGTGGGTCTCCTTTCCCAGGTGTTTACATTTACCACATTTTACACTCGAATATGTGCAGTTTATGTTCCTCAATAATACTCCAATCAAGTTGAAAGAACAAAGATGGAGATTCAAAATTATTTTATGTATTATTTATTCCTAAAGAATGCATTTGTCTCTCGGGTTTTCTCTGCATCTGAAAGCCATAAAATGGCATTTCATTACACATACTGAAGAGTCTGTGTGCCATTCCCATGCTCTCTTCTGTTTACTCCTGATTCATGGCAGAAAGAGACCACTGCTCAGGGCTTTGCAACTGAAAGAAAAATCGGATTCAAATCTTGGTGCACCACTTGCTAGCTGCCTGGCTTCGGGCAACTTACTGAATTTCTAGGAGACACTTCCTACCTTACAGAATTGTCATTCAAGTGCGTGTCAAGCCGTACCTGGAAGGCTGCCAGAGCGTTGCTCAACCCTCAGACACCTGCAACACCCCGCCCCCACCAGTGTTTTGCTGCCTTCCTGCCCCACCACTTGAAACTTTCTATTTGGCCTTTCCTCTGGTTTTGAAAGTGGTTCATCTCCACTGGTTTCTAGATCCTGTACTAAATGTAACAAAATTTAAGGGGTTGCCAAAATAACTCAGTAATCAGATAAATCATATTTTAAAAACATCAAAAATATAAACCCCATAATGGACAGGGTATCAAAGATTTAAGTAAAGACAGGCTCTGACCCTCCCAAGTTCTTGTCAAGCCCTTTCCCTAGTTCTGGCAATTCTCACCGAATCTAATGTCTTTACACCTAAGGTATGAAATATAAATACCCCTGGAAAAAATGAGTTCTATTTCAAGACTTTCAAGTATTTCTTCAAAAGCAAGGCATGAAGGAATTGGGAAAATTGCTAGAATTGCGCAAAGGGCTTGAAAATAAGTTGGGAGGGACTAACCTGTACTTCACTTTTAATATCTTATTCATCACAGATTTTTGTATTCATTCTTACTTAAAAAAATACTTCATGGCTATTATTTATTTTGATTACTGAGGGTTTTGGAGACCCCTTAAATTTTGTGCCTGAGGTGAGTGCACCCTCGTCCTAGGGTCCTCCACAAAGACAAACTATTCATCCCAGAGCTGCTCGGGTCAGAAGGACAAGCAAAGGGAGGCGGTGTTAATGTGTAGGTGTGTGCAGGACTTGGAAATAAACACCTGAGTTTTAACTCTTTATTCTGCATTCCCTACAAGCTGTGTGACCCTCAAGAGACAGGCCATGGGTCTCTGCTTTCCCAACTGTGAAGTGAGCAGGATAATCACCCACTGGGCTGTTGAGGAAGTAAGATTGTCCTGTAGTGATTAAGGGTGTAGACCCTGGAAATTTGTTGCCTGGGTTCAAATCCCTGCTCAGTCATTTCTCAGCCACAGGACCTCTGTTTTCTCGTGTGAAGGGATTAGAAGACATCCTAACACAGACCTCAGAGGAACCCTGTGTGGACCAAAAGTTAATATGGGTAAAACTCAAAACCAGGACTTGACACAGAGTAACCATTCAGTAAATATTTGCTACTGTTCTTATCACGAGCCAGTTGTTTTAAGGATCAAATTTCTCAATATTCCCAATAAAAGGGTGAAAGCCCTTTAGCGGCCTGCAAAATTCCACTGTTAGTTATGATTATCACATGGCCTACAATGACATCTGGGGGCACCTGGGTGGCTCAGTGGGTTAAAGCCTTTGCCTTCGGCTCGAGTCATGATCCCAGGGTCCTGGGATCAAGCCCTGCATCAGGCTCTCTGCTCAGTGGGGAGACTGCTTCCCTTCTCTCTCTGCCTGCCTCTCTGCCTACCTGTGATCTCTGTCAAATTAAAAAAAAAAATCTTTAAAATGACATCTGAAAATCGGTTCTTTGGTCACCTCTGCGGCTGGCTGAGTTTTGGTTGAGCTCAACTAATTGCAGAGGACAGACTCTAAGTTTGACAGATCATGACTGAATGGAGTCATATTAATCTCTAATGAAGACAAGAGAAACAGCCTGAGTGGGGCAAATAGCTTTCTTTCACATCCATTTCTGGCTTTCCCCTCCTTTGAAGACAGCCCTTGAAACCTCTTTTGCATAACTGAATCTTCAAAAGTTTACAGACCCATAAAAGCAAGCAGCTAAAGGGAACCATTCAAATGAAGCTGTTTAGAAAAGTAACTGGGAGTTTCGGAAGGGGAAGACTTTCTGTAGATTAGAAACTGAAGCTTAACATTTGAAAAAGTAATGGGACGTTTAGGTACTTGTTGATTTGATTTTCTGTAAGTAATCTGAACTTTTCCATTCAGAAGATGAAGGAAAAAAAATGTAGTGAGGCTTTCCTATGCCCAGCTCCTCTCCACGGATATTGAAAAATAACCCCTAGAAGAGGATTTATAATTAAGTCTCTATAGATTTACTCTTTCCCGTTAGGAACTGGAAACTAAAAACTCAGTCACAGTAAGGACAGTTTCTGAGGGCAGAAATAAAAATGATAGAACTATAGACTGTCTCATTATAGAAATACGTACATGGAAGTTGAGTAAGTGGGAACTTCTTACAGATTGGTTCCATTGTATTTGGGAGAAATTAAGTTTGAATTTTAATTCCCAATCCTTGAAAAAGTGGCAACATTTATTTTAAAAACAGACTCAGCTTGAATATATTTTTTTTATCAGCGAAGACAAACATACGTGTCTCCTTCCACTCAGACAATGGCGCCCCCCAGCGCTCCTGGACCAGCCGGACTCAGCCATGGGGGAGGACAGAAGCAAAACGACCCCCACCATGGGAACGTAACCGCCAGGTTCAGAGAAAACTAGAAGCTTTTAGAGTGGGGACGCGGAGCTTCCCTGACTGCCTTGTCTCTTCCTCACACTGTAACATCAACTCAAACACAAGGTGGTTTGTGAATCACTGAACGATTATGAAGAACAGGAAAGAATCGCCTCTAAGAAGAAAAGCGTTTTAATAGGATGCCTAATAGGACTGTTTCCAGGTCCAAAAGAAGCAGCAGAAGGATAAAAGCCTCTTCGGAAAGGTTCCCACGTGGGTAGAGGCTAGTTTATAGCTTCGCTCTACTGGCTTGGATTCGCTCTTCTTTTCATCTGTGTTTGGCCTTAGAAAATCTCCAGATTCCACCCCGCTTAGGAAGGAAGAGCTCACCTGCCACCTCTGGAGTTGGTCTTGACTCCATCTATACCGACACAGGACAAATAACCCCCACCAATACTTTCCCCCCAGTCTGGGTTATTTGTTCTAGAATACTCCAGGGAGGGCTGTGGCATCCCTAGGTCACACATACTCGAGTTCTGTTAGTGAGGTCAAGTTATGCTTTGTTCTTTCTGGATTTCATTGCATGGCTCAGCTGTGAACAAGATTTACATCGTCATAAAAATGTAAATACTGAATGTTGACTCAAGCAAAAATTGTAATAGAACCATACTGGGAAGACAGGAGAGGGAGCATGTGTGTGTAAGTGGTGGTGGGGGTTGGCACCAGGAGGGAAGGGAAGGTATGACCATGCTAAATCCTCCTTTTCTGCAATAAGAACTAAATGATACTTAAAATTGAAAAATCAAGAAATAACAAGATGAACACATTAAAGTATAAACACCATAAGAAATCACTACAAGATTTCAAAGTGCTTGCCTCTGGAGAGCAATATTTGAAGATAGGGAAGGTATCATGGGAGACTGCTGTGTTTCATTAGTAGTTTTGTGGTACTATTTAACTCAAAACTCAACAAATATAGGTTTTGAAAACCATAAAAATAAAAGCAAAGCCACTCCATGTTCCACCTCCCTCCCCATTTCGCTATACAAATCCTTGAAGTTAACCTTTGTCTTTCTCTTGGGCTACTCAAATTCATAAGTAGGATGGATTCTATTTCTACCCAAAGTTAAGGGGTAAAGGCATAAGTGGGTTTGGTCTCCCTGGTGGGGGCTATCTAGTACTGGTGGCTCAGCATCTCCTTGGCAGTGAAACACAGTGACAAAGATAATCCCATCACCATCTGTTTTTCAATGAGCTGGTATCCATTATGCTCTGAAGAAGAGTGGCTAGTGAAATATAAGTATGATGTCAGCACAGTATTAGGAACTTCCTAGCAAAGGGAATAGAGTACCTTCCCACACTGGAACATTTTCGAGAGAAAGCCCATCAGGGGCATTCTGGGAGGGATTCCTGCCTTCTATGGGTGGGAGACTAGACCAGCTGCCTTTCCAACTCCACCCAATTCTAAGATCGTAAGTTGCTTTAGAAAAAAGGGCTTCGACTTTTGTTGATTATACTGCTGCATTCACAAGCCTTTTCCCCACAGTATGAAGTTTCTGGAAGATTCAGTGCCTACTGTTCACCCATACCCTTCCCACAGGTGTGGGACGTTTGTCAACTGTGATAAGAGAGGACTGGAAGACATTACCCTATATATATTTGTTTTGCACCCTCTCATTATTATGGACTATTTTGATAAATAGAGGAAAAGTACTGATGTCACCCTGAAAACTGGTGATAAATCTGCCCGATTTGGCATTAGTGTGACTTGTAAAGTCTTTTGATGTTCTGGAGAGCCCTGTTACACAGGAAATGGCCCAGTGCTGGACTCATTGAGGAAATACAAAAAGTCAAAGACCAGTTTTTTTAGTTAGTTTAGCATGTCTGAGCTGTTCTTAGAACCTTTAAAATACCATGAATCAGCTATCCCAGTGAAAAGCCAGATTAATTGCAGGGTGTGGAGCCAAGAGTCAGACCTTGGTTCCAAGCCCAGTACTGTCGCACTCGCTGGGCAACCTTGGGAAGGTTACTTAACCTCTCTGGGTGTAGGTTTCCTCCTCTCCAAAACGGGCATAACATCTGGAGCAGTTAGGTTATTTCCATTGTAACCAGAGCAGCTTCAACAACAGGAAGTGTATGGGCTCCTTTAACCAGGGGTCTACAGACCAAGGTTTTCAGGATGGTTGGTCCAGCCTCTTGGTGATGTCCTCAAGGACTCCCGCTCTTTCTGCCTCCCTGCCGTACAGTGTTAGACTCAATCTAATGAGGTTTCCCTCACCGTCACAGGATGACCATCGGAGGCAATGGTCATCCTATTGGTCATCCGAAAACCAAAAAGAAAAACCAAAACTGGTTTTCTTGTTCACATCTAGCTAAAGATAGAAACTAGTCACCTGTAGCTTTCTCTCTACCCCAAAGAAGGAAAAAAAAGAGCCAGAAGCCCCAGCAACTTGGCCCTGAATCTCACAGAGCCAAACTGGTCCTACACCCATTTCTGAACTAATCACAAGGGGAGGAGATTGCTCTGATGGGCTTAGATTAATCCAGACCACCCCGGGGATCTGGCATCCGTGTACCAAACCCCATGGCTGCCACCCAACAGGAGAGGCAGGGGAGACAGAAGGAGACAGGCCCCAGGCCCAACACAACCTCTACCTCGCACACAAGTTCATCGGGAGGAGAGAGCAAGAGGACACACGTAAACGCACCTGGGGTGGTGGCCAGACAACAGAAGTCATTTCCCTTCGTCGCAGCCTTGCAAGGAGAAGTGAACTACTTTCCTGGGAGGGCGGAACTGAACCCTGTCGCTGGGATGGTAGGTCTCGCCAGGATGAACTATTAGAGAGTGTCCCGGGTCACCCCCAAGGGAGTACACGGAGCCACGACTGGCCAGAAGCACTGGGAGCTGCCATGGGGTGGAATGGGCCAACACAGTCTATGTGGGACTCACGCACCAGCTCTAGGGTCTTTCTCTGGGGCTCAGCGGGACACTTCTGTGGCAGCCTCCCAACAGTGGTGGCTGACCCGACTTTCTCTCTAGGCCATCGGGCCACCTGCCCCCAACCTGGTCAAGGAGATGGAAGGCGGTCGTGAGGCTCCTGGGAAAGATCTGGCTTTCCTCTTAGGAGTTGCTGCCTCTAAGGAGCGCCACCACCCCCGCCCCCCGCCCCGCCAGCTTCCCACCACCACTAACTGTGGATGTGGGAGCAGCAGGGACCACGCTTCTCCTCAAACCCTGATGGCAGACCCAAGGTATAGCAGTGACCCCGGCCCAGATGCCAACAGGTGCCCACTGAATTCAAACCTGTACCGGGTTAAGCCACTGGGCACTATGAGTAGCCCGGAGCAGATCTCCTCCTTCAGAGAGCACAGTGTAAGGCTTTGCTACTTCTCTTCTGGATCCCACCAGCACATTTATGGGGGGCCGTGCTTCCCACATGCTGGCCAGTGACCGAATAAGGCCACCAAGTCAGCATAGGCTCATTCCTGGGATATGGGGGCACCTTCCAATGGGCAACCACAGATCAGGGCCACCCCCAGAAGGCTGACCTGCACTGCAGTCCGAGACTGCCCACTCATCCTCCTGCCTTCCCCTCCCATCCCCAATCTCACCTTCCTAGAGATCAGACCTGCCCTGCAGGCTTTCTCCCCCTTCCACAGCCCGGAGGACTTCCCCTCTCCATTCTTTGCCCGCACTGCTCCAATCCAAGTTCTTGGATCTCTCCTCCTGTCTTGGTACCTGTGCCTCAGAAGACACCCCCCCCCCCCCCGACACACACACAAAGGCAGCCATTATTGTTTTTTCCAACAATGGGCTTTCCTGACAGACTCCTGGAAGATCCTTATTTTAGGAATACAAGTATTTATGACAAAGTAAAGCATTATTTGAGATTTTAAAGGGTAAAAAAAAAAACAAAAAACATTCCTTTCAGATTCTGAACAATTTGGTAAATGGTTGTATAACTCTGTCAGGGATCCAAATGTCCACTTTATTCTTGCAAAATCTGGAGCTGAAGCCAAAATGGTTGTCCTAGGACTTTCCACTGAATTGATATTACTCACTTAAGCCTGCTCAGAACAGTTGGAGACCTTCAGGCTCCAACACCCTCCACCATACTCTGACCACTCCCAACACCATCGTCATCCCCAGGACTAGGGCCCATGGGAGCGGGGGAAGAGCCTTGCAGCCATCAACACCAAGAGCAGAGCACAAGGTGGGAAAGACAACGCATGGGGGAGCAGTGACCCTGGAAAGCACAGACACCTCCCTGCAGAGCATTGTGAGCGAATGGGGCTCCTCTACTACTTCTGTGGCCAATGGAACCCCATCTTTCCCCAGGGGGGATCCAGTGGAAGGTACCCGAGAAGCTTCTCCAGGGTGTTGGAGAAGTTGAGAGAAGCTTGTTTTGTGAACTAGGAGTTTTGGAGAGAGAAAGGGAGAAGGTGCATTCTCCATTATCACAATCATGCCACCAATCAAAAACAATTACAATCTTGTCATCCATCACAATCATGCGACCGTGGCTCATTTGCCCTCAAGTAGCCACCCGTTCAGGGTGCAGGTAAGATGTGCTCCAGAAGGACTTTGATGACAGGTCCTGACTGGATAGTGGGGCTGCAGACACAGTGCCGCAGCCTCTAATTCTTTGTACAGAGACGTTGAGGGTTCCCTTTGCTTTTTCCTGTTTTCATTTTCCAATGGTCCTGATGTAACCCGCTGAGGATTTTAAATTTTATCTTTATGTACTTCTGTAAACCCTCATAAGTCCTTTCTGGAATGAGGCATGGGTTGTATAATACATAAGCTATTTATGTAAACATGAGCAGGATTTTCGAAAGCAGGGCTTTCGGTTCAGGCGGTCTGGGTTCAACAGCTTTGTTACTTCCCTACTGTGTGACTTTATGCAAGTCTGTGTTACCCCAGTGAGTAAAGGTGCCGGTTCTGTGAGCTAGCTCGGGGAAAACCCTGGATGCAGAGCCCAGTGAGCCCTCTACAGGTGCTAGTTCTGGTTTTTATCACAGCGGACACACCCTGGAGTCTCGCTCACCCCCACGTACTCCTGCCGCAGGGGAGTAAGGCTGACCTTCCACTAGATGCCGCATGGACAATAATTACTGATGGGTCAAGGGAACATCCCTGATGGATCTTGGACTAGACTGGCCAGAGGAGAAAAGCCAGTCTTGCGAAAATGACTTACAGGAACTCAGGGAAAGTTTGGATCAAAGCTATTTTTCCAGAGAGGCACAATGTTCCCTCAAATAGCCGAACAGCTGTAGGGTGGGGGAGAATCCATGGAGGTGGTGGGTGCAAGGGGAGGTCATTAAAAGAGGAATTGGGGGCACAAGGATGCCAGACACTTGGGGGTGTTCTTCATACATTCCCATCGGGAGGTTATGCCTTCATGCCCTAATGAGGCTCAGGTGTGAAAAGCCAGGCATCATCCCTGTTCTAGAATCAGACGCTCCAAGTGCAGATAAAATGCCAGCACCCAGGAAAGAGATTGCAGCCTCTGTGAGTGCCTAATTTAACACAGGAACAGGGAGAATCCTCTAAAATATGCAAAGTGCCTTGCAAGAAAGAAAAGCAACCCAGATCTGAGCAGTAATTCTGTTGCTAATTCTGTCTCAGATATTATGTATAAAGAACATTAACAACTGGGAGTGTTGTGAGTTTCTCTAAAGCCTAGAAATTCAATCAAGGCTCCCCCAGCTAGAGTAACCAGCCCCTCTTGTTTGATGTGCAAATTATAACGAGATTTTTCATTACACCGAAGCAGGAATTTACAAGCTGCCAACGCGTATCTAAGAGTGTCAAGTGAGAAGCAATTTGAACACACACGTACCCTTAAAGCTATTTCCAATGTCTTCCGGAAATAGAAACACCTATAAAAACTCGGTTTAAGATCACAAAAACCCTTTAAAAGCCCTACCTGGGATATTAGAGGTTTCCTCCTCTTCTGGCTATGCCCAATTAGAGAAGTTTCTCCACCGTAAATCCCAGTGAACAGAGCCGAGCAGGTGAATTGCGCTCTTTTTACAGTAATGACAAGACATAAATTACCATAAAGACTTTCAATCCCCACATTTCCAAGTGCTGCCATTTGAGAGAATGTGCTTGTCTCTCTTCTCACTTGTTATTCTCGAAACTCTGTTCTGGAAACGCGCTGAGACAGATAACTGGGATTCAAACGGAAAAGCCAGCCCCCTGCCCTCTAACTGCATACGGCTGAGGGGCCCACGCAGCCAGGGCTTCTAACTTTTCCAGAAAATCTGGAAACCCTATTTCTTTTTTTTGAAGGTAATTTTCCTGATTTTTCCATCTTTGCAATTAGTTACAATGTCTATGGAGATATGGTGGGTTTGACGAGACGTACCTGGGGCTGACGGTCCAGTATGCCACCTCAGTCGGCGGGCGTCTGGTAGGTTCTCTGCCTTCCGGTCCCCAGAACCACGTCTGAACCGGGCTCTGACCACTCGGATTTGGTGAGCCTCCCAGCGCCCCTCCCCGGCGTTGGAAGCTGCCAGATAGCTCTGCAGTTTGGGCCTCATTAGCTCACAGGCTTTGGAACCAATCAAAATTTGCCAATCAAAACACCACACACCTGGGGGCTTCAACAACGGAAACTAATTTCTCACAATTGTGGAGGCTGGAAGTCCGAGATCAAGCTGTCCTCAGAATGGGTCATTCCTGAAACTTCTCTCCTTGGTTTGCAACGCGGTATCCTCCTGCTGCTTCTTTAAAACATGGCCACTCTTCTGGGCATGGTGGGCTGTGCAGGGGCTGGTGCTTCTCTTGTGTCCGTATCTCCCCTTTCTGTAAGGATACCTGTCAGACTGGATGAGGGCCCATCCTAAAGGGGCTCTTTCAATGTAATTATCCCTTTAAAGGCCTATCTCCAAATACAGTCCCATTCTGATGTATGAATTTTGAGATGGATGTAATTCAGTCCATAGTCCTTCTACCTCAGTTAGCCCTGTCCCAATTCCCAATTCCTCCCCAAAGGAGAGGGGAGCGGGAATATGAGCATGCCTTATCTGTTCAACGGCCAGAGAAGAATGTCTCTGGAAAAACGCAAGACCAGATCCCTCCCTCACCACACTTGGACCACTGCACTGATCTCCGAACTGTCTGGACCCCTCAGATAACTCCACACGGCCCCTTCCACCCTACCCACCTTTTCTGTGGGTCTGGAATTTCCAAAGGGAAGTGATAAGGTTTCTATTTCATAACATCCTCCGAGGTCAGTGGCCTGCAAAGATGGCCACCAACAATCCTTCCGTTTCCGAATGG
Source organism: Mellivora capensis (assembly GCA_004024625.1). NCBI lineage: Eukaryota > Metazoa > Chordata > Mammalia > Carnivora > Mustelidae > Mellivora > Mellivora capensis. Next base: position 207,657 of record PISX010000564.1, read on the forward strand.
TCACGTCACTTCCCCCACCAGGAGGCGTGGCCTACTTGCCTTCCACTTGAACCTGAGTTGACTCTCGTGACTTGCTGTGACCAGTGCGATGCCCTGCCAGTCTATCCCAGAAGAGGCCTGGCCGTTCCACTTTTGCTCTGTGAGAGCCCTGAGACCACCACGCGGTGCAGAAGCCCCAGCTGGCCATGTGGAAGAAAACAAGGATGCTCCAGCACACAAGTGATCCCAGAACAGTGAGAAATAATAAAGTATTGTGGTTTTAAACCATTAACTTTTGGGGATTTTTTTTTTTTTTTTAATGCAGCAATACCGAAACACCTCTTCCCGGTGATAATCCTCCCCTGTTCTTTCTACTATTTTTTACCTGTATTTCAATCACTGGGCTCAGCTCAATGTTAGGAAAGGGAATGATGACCTTCCCGTGAAAGGGAGTGAATGGAATTGCAGAACAGAAGCTGCATAAGAAATTTCTTACAGTTCATGTCTTCTCTTGCCCTCCAAGCCTTTATTCTTAACTTACATGGAGCTACGTGTACACACTGCATACAAGGATTATTTGGAGATGCAAGTGACACAGACAAAGACTGGGTGGGACACTTTTGTAACTGGACTTAAAATGGAAGGCCATCTGAGTCTGTCTCTGAGGACATGGAAATCATTGCTCCAGAAAGATGCTTAGGAGAAAGGGTGTCCCTGGAAGTACCATATATCACTTCTGCTTTTAAAGTTTCATATTTAGGGGCACCTGGGTGGCTCAGTTGGTTAAGCATCTGACTCTTGATTTCAGCTCATGATCTCAGGGTCATTGAGATCGAGCCCAGAGTTGGGCTCTGCGATGGATATGGAGCCTGCTTAAGATTCTTTCTCCCTCGGGGCGCCTGGGTGGCTCAGTGGGTTAAAGCCTCTGCCTTTGGCTCGCCTCCTGATCCCGGGGTCCTGGGATCAAGCACCATGTCGGGCTCTCTGCTCAGCGGGGAGCCTGCTTCCCTTCCTCTCTCTCTGCCTGTCTCCCTGCTTACTTGTGATCTCTGTCAAATAAATAAATAAAATCTTAAAAAAAAAAAAGATTCTTTCTCCCTCTCCCTCTGTTCCTTCCCCCTCCCCCTCTCTAAAAAAAATGAAAAAATAAAATAAAATAGCAGTCCCTCTATCCTCTTAAAAAAATAAAGTTTCTTATTGGTTAGGTAGTCAGCTGGTCTTTGTTGCATCATATCCAGGTTGGGAAGTGTTTTGTTTTGCTTTTTAAAAGTGAAAACCAAGGCACAAAGAGATTAAATAACTTACTAAAAGGCAAAACATTGGCAGACTTCAAGGAGGCTACTCGATTCTTGGTGTCAATATTGAGTCAGTCCTTTGTGGTGTAGACGTTGTGTGTATAGGAAGGAATGTGAGGGGCCACCATTTGGCATGCAAATGCCCAGAGGGCAAGGCCTTGTCTCATTCCTCTTGATAGCTCCCACAGCTCCTCAGTCTGTGTGAAGTCCCACTGACTCCCCCTCAGTGTCTAAGACAGTAATTTGGATGGGAAGATCTGGGTTCATGTCCTGGTTCTCCTACTCCTAGGCTGGGTGATGGCCGTCAAATCAGTAAAGGAAGTCTCCATTTCCTCTTCTTTAAAATGTAACAGTCTTACTGTTACACCTACTACTACTGCTTCAAAGGATTATGTTAAGATAAAATTTAGAAAAGGAATGTGAATACTCTATAAACTGAAAAGACCAAAAATAACTTTATTATTATTATTATTTTTAATTTTATTATTATTAAATGTCCTGTTGCCCATTTTACATTCTCCTTTATCACTTCAGAATAGAATGTGCCTTACTTAAGACAGGGAAAAGGGCATTCACAGGGAGTTGAGAGACTTTCGTTTTAGTTTTATCTCTAGCAATTATTGACTCTGGGTCTTGGGAAAATCACTGAATTTCTTTGTGTCTCTTTCCCCAGAGGTTAGAATCTTAGGATCGTATGATTTTCTACAACACTATTATTTCTGGTGATTTACAGAATGCTGCTAGGCATCAGGAAACAGCTGCCCGGTCACTCGGGGCTGACAGCCATATGGCTGCAGAAATGGGCAAAATTATTAAAGTGATCTTCAATAAACTATAAGCATATTTATATACCACACTCTCATATAGGTAAAAAAAAATTAGAAGCTCTTGTGAAAGGAAATAAAGTACACCATTAGAGTGATTTCAATATTTTAAAATAGTTAATTCACAACTTATCAGACTCAAGCACTACTACCCCAGTGGAACAAGTGTGGCATAGATATTAAATATTAAGTATTTGATATTAATATTAAATATTAAATATTGTGGTTTTGATTTCCCCCAAATATTTCCTAAATATGATTACTTTCTTTCAAACAGAAGTGACATGATAACTGTTTAAGTAGAGAATGATTTTTCTATTTTAAGATGTTACATTTGAGTACCCTTAGATTTCAAATTGTATTTTTCTTCAAACTGAAACTTCACAATTGCTGCTGATGTAAGAAAATGTCTTAATTCAGCTCTTTGTCTATTCCCTTGTCTCGGGAAACAAAATGCATTCTTTGGAGAATATAAAGCTTGCTATGACCCTGCTGAGTTATGAATAATTTGTGCTATCCAGAAACAGTACTCAGTTTGAAAATACCATTTTAAAGACATCATTTGTTGTTTGACTACCATTTCCTATTTCATACAAAAATTGGAAAACTAGAATAGCGAGTTCTATTCTCTTGGGACTTATATCCTCATTTATTTGATGTCTGCTTACAACTTGAAAACATTGTGAGCTACCAGCATTCTGTTCTGATAACTTTGAGGGGGGAGGAGGAGGAAATATATGACATCATTTGAAATTTTAAAAGGCAACCAGAGTTTGCATTAAGCAACTCTGTTTCCAGGGAACGTTGGCAAGTCATCATTTTCCTATCCTCTCAGTCCTTGATGACTTCCTTAGCTCTCAGTCCTCCCAAATGGAGAGGTCAAGAGCTCATCAATCCAATAAAATATAGACGTTAAAAAAAAAAGTCAGTGTAGACCAGAACTTCCAGAATGGTGAAGTAGGAACCCAGCAGACATTCTCTCTAGCAAAACAATAGTTTAATCGGTAAAAATGATATAAAAGGAAATAATTTAAAGTCTCTGGAAATTGTCTGAAGGGCATACAGAAAATGGGGAAAAAGTCATTCAGGAAAATCTATTCAACCTTAGTAAGAACAGCAAGAGTCTGTGGGATTTCAGGCATATTCTGCTTCCTGACCCTCCTTTACCCCGACTGGGAATTAGGGAAGTGCTACTGGGTCTTCTGCTCTGGGCAGGTGTGGCCAAGAAGATGGGGCTTACTTCTTGCCCTGGCAACCAGGCTGAAGCTATGGTTTCACTCTTGAAGGGGCAGGTTCAACAACACAAGTTGCCCCCACCCCCAGTGTTGCAGAAGCTATCTTCTGGATGGTCCTGCCATCTTGCTCCTGAGGTAGAAACTCTCCTCCAGATGGCAGTACTGGGGCTTCTGTCACCCCCATTCCTGGCCCAGTGCACGGGCTAGGAGGGTGGACGTTCCATAGTGCGAGAGATAAGCCACGAAGACCAAGGGCTGCCATAGCCCTCACCCCCCAGGGCATGCTTAAAGAGCGGAGGCATTTATCCTTTTGGGAAGAGTGGTCCTTGCCCTCAGTGCTGTGCAGTGGTGCAGGAGTTCTGCTGGGGGAGGGGAGGAGGAGGCAGGTCAGAAAGACAACAAGCTCTGCAGCTCATGTGAGGCAACTACTTGGAACAGAGTGGAGAATGCCATGCCTAATAATGTTGTCAGAAATAGTGGAGGTCCTTTTTTTTTTTTTTTTAAAGATTTATTTATTTGAGAGAGAGCACACGAGTGCAGGAGGGGCAGAGGGAGAGAATCTTCAAGTAGACTCCCCACTGAGCATGGAGCCCGCCTAAGGTCTCGATCCCATGACCCATGAGATCAGGGCCTCAGCCAAAACCAAGAATCTGATGCTTCATGGACTGAGCCATCCAGACACCCCCCAAAACAATGGAAGTTTTAAAAAACAAAAAACAATAACAAAAAGCCTTGGAGGTCTTGGTGGAAATTAAGAGGCCGGTAATTCTGAAAAAACGGAAAGCAGCAGAGCAGCCAGAAATTTAATAGAGAGAAGTAAGAAAGAGACCGCCAAGGAGAGCCCTCCTGGGATCACAGTCCACTCAGGGGTTGGGAAGGCTGTGCACATGCAGGGCGCTGCCTAGAACCTCCCCTCTCCCTGCCCCCACCACACCCACCAGTGGATCCATCAGAGCAGCTGGGTGGGCCTGACTGGAAAGCATCCCACAGGTCTCAAAGAGACCCAGAGACACAGGGAGGGCCTCACTGACTTGAGGGGCTTAAATACTACCTCTGATCAAGCAGTGACCTAAAACTAAGTTCCTCTGACACAAAGACATCTGAGGAACTAGGCTTTAAAACAATCATCACAGTCATTCGCGGCAATCTAGAAGACGGCGTCCATGTGCAAGGCTGCACCCAACCTGGGAGCATTCAGAGAACAGCAGTCAGAGGATTCAAAGAAGCTAGAACATGGGACAAAAAAGTAAACACTGTGGGACGCCTGGGAGGCTCAGTTGGTTAAGCGGCTGCCTTCGGCTCAGATCATGATCCCAGCGTCCTGGGATCGAGTCCCACATTGGGCTCCTTGCTCGGCAGGGAGCCTGCTTCTCCTTCTGCCTCTGCCTGCCATTCTGTCTGCCTGTGCTTGCTCTCTCTCCCTCTCTCTCTGACAAATAAATAAATTAAAAAAAAAAAGTAAACACTGTGAACTCCAAGCCATACACATATTACCGAAAAGGGTCAAAATCTAACAGGCTAAAGGGGGCTTAAGCACAACCTTTGACCAATAAATGGCTTATACCCACCGGAAGCAATTCCTAGGTGGCCAGGCTAGAAGAGAAGAACAATGTGAGAGAAATGGAGCACCGTCATCAGGGGCTGTGTGCTGCCGGGGGACTAGACTTCCCAGGATTGTTTAAGTCCAGTTCCTAAACAAAGAAAGAAACAACCCAGCAAACAGTAACTACCACCACCCCTGAGAATAGTGTCAATATCCATTATTTAAAATGTTCAGTTTCCACAAAAAATTATAAGACATGCAGAGAAACAGGAACATGTGAAATATACGCAAGAAAAAAAACCCTTAACAGTAACTGACTTTGGAAGGGTCCAAATAGTGGACCTAGCAGACAAAGACTTTATGACCGCTATTATAAATATGTTCAAAGAACTAAAGATAACCATGCTTAAGGCACTAAAGGAAGATGACAATGTCTCATGCCAATCAAGAAAAACTATTAGAAAGAGCCAAATAGAAATCCTGGACTAAAAAGTACAAACCCAAATGAGAAATTCACAGAGGGGTTCAACAGTAAACTTGAGCTGGCAGAAAAATCAAAAGGAAAATCTTTTGAGATGAATGAAATACTTTGAGATAAACAAAAATGAAGGTACAGTATACTATAGCTTATTGGAAGCAGCTAAGGCAGTGCTTAGAGGGAATTTTATAACTGTGAACACCTATATGAAGAAGGAAGAAAGATCTCAAATCAATAACCTAACCTTCTTCCTTAAGACACTGGAAAAAGAAGAGCAAACAAAACCTAAAGCAAACAGAAGGAAGAAAATAATAAAGATTAGAGTGGGGATTTATAATAGAAACACAATAGAGAAAAATCAATGAAACCAGAAGCTCGTTATTTGAAAAGATTAACGAAATTGACAAACTCCTGGCTTAAATGGACCAAAAGAAGAAAAGAAAAAGACTTATATTATCAGAATTAGGAATGAAAGAAAGAACATTATTATTGAACTTACAAAGGGTTCTGAGAATAGATTAAAAACAGGATGGCAAAAAATTGGATAACTTAGATGAAATGGAAAAATTCCCAGGAAGACAAACCATCAAAACTGATTGAAGAAGAAGTAGAGGACTAAGCCTGGGTGGCTTAGTCGGGTGAATGATGGCTCTTGATTTTGGCTCAGGTCATGATCTCAGGGTTGTGGGATCAAGCCCAGTATCAGGTTACACACTCAGTACGGCATCTGCCTGACGTTGTTTCTCTCTCTCTCAAATAAATACACCTTAAAAAAAAGAAGTAGAAAATCTAAATGGACCTATATCAAGCAAAGAGATAAAATGAGTCATTTTATTCCCCATAAAGGGAAATCCACGTGCAGTTGGCTTTACTGATGAATTCTACCAAACATTTAAGAGAAGAAGCAACACCAATCCTTCACAAACTCTTCCAAAAACCAGAAGAGGTGGGAAGATTTTCTACGTCATTCTCTGAGGTCAGTATTTCTCTCATACCAAAACAAGACAAAAACATCACAAGAAAAGAAAATGAAAGATCAATATCCCTTATGAAAACAGATAACAAAATACTAGCAGACAGATTATAGCAACACATAAAGAGGGTTATACACCATGAAGAAGTAGGATGTATACCAATAATATAATATTTACTAATGAAATACACACTGTTTATAGAAAAAAAACACCCATATTGGAAAGGAAGAATTAAAACTATATTTGCAGATGACATGATCTTACAGATAGAAGATCTTAAAGAATTCACTAAAACACCATTAGACCCGATAAACAAGTTCAGCCAGGTTACAGGATATAAGAAGAACATCAGATAAAGTCAATGGTATTTCTATACACTAAAATGAACACTCCAAAATGGAAACTAAAAAAGCAATTCCAGTTATGACAGCACCAAAAAGAATAAAATATGTATAATGTACAACTTGCACACTGAAAATTACAAGACATTGTTAAAAGAAATGGAAGACCTAAATTAAAGGATCAGAATGGTCTAAATCATGGACTGGAAGATTTAATATCATTAAGGTGGCTATAAGCCCGAAATTGATTTGCAAAGCTGGTATAATCCCTATCAAAATCCTGGCTATTTCTTGCAAAAGTTGGTAAGATGACCCTAAAATTCATTTGAAGATGCAAGAGAATAAACAAAACAATCTTGGAGAAGAAGGGCAAGTTGGAGGACTCACATGTCTGGATTTAAATCTTGCTACAAAGCTATATTAATCTATCAGTCATCATAGGGATAGTCACATAAATCAACACAATAGTATTAAAAATTCATAAGTAAATCCTTACATTTATCATCAACAGATTTCCAGCAAGGGACCCAGTATCATTTAATGAGGAAAGGAGAGTCTTTCCAAAAAATAGTGTTGAAATAACTGGATATCTTCACACAAAAGGAGGAATTTAGAACCTGCACAAAAATTTTAGAAACATACACAAAAATTGTCTGAAAATGGATCGTAGATCTAAATGTAAGAGCTAAAATGATAAAACTCTTAGAGGTAATTCTGTAGTAGTTTCTTAGAGATGACACACAAAGCACAAGCAACAAAAGAAAAAATAGATAAATGGAACTCCATCAAAATTAAGCACATTTCACATGAAGTAATATTATCACAGAGATGAAAAAGCAACCCGCAGAATAGGAGAAAATGTTTGCAAATCCTGTATCTGGTAAGGGACTTGTTTCCAGAGCAAATAAAGAACTCTTGCAACTCGATAATTAAGAGACAAATAACCCAATTAAAAAGTATTTGAGTAGGCCTTTTTCCAAAGAAGATGTATGAATGGCCAATAAGCCCCTGGAAACAAGATCGATATCATCAGTCATTAGGGAAACCACAATGAGACACCACTTCATACCCACTAGGATGGCTGTAGTGAAAAATGCAGGCCATAACAAGTGTTAGCAAGTATATGGGAAAATTGGAACCCTCGAATATTGCTAGTAGGAGCTTAAGATGGTTTTGGCCTTTCCTCAAAAAGTTAAATATGGAATTATCCTACAACCCATCCATTCCCTTCCTAAGTATATGCCCAAGAGAACTGAAACATCTATTCATACAAACACTTGTATATGAATACTCACAGCAGCATTATTCATAATAACTAAAAATTGAAAACAACCTAAATGTCTATCAACTGATGAATGGAGAAGGAAAACATGGTGTTATTCGGCAATAAAAAGGAACAGGGGGCCGGAACCTATTATAACCTGCGCGAACCTCAGAAACATTATGCTGAGAAGCCGGTCCCCAAAGACTCCATGTTGAATGAATCCTTTTATAAGAAGTGTCCAGAGAAGGCAGTTTAGTAGAGAAAGAAAGTAGATTAATGGGTCCCGGTGTTGCATGGGCTGGAGGCAGGGAATGAGGAATGGCTACTAAAGCGTACAGGGTTTTTGTAGGGTTTTTTTTTGGTAAGAGACAAAAATGTTCTAAAAGTAGATTGTGATGATGGATATACAACCATGTGAATGTACTGAAAAAACTGAATCGTGTACATTAAGTGAGTGCATTGCATGGTGTGTTAATTATATTTCAATAAAGCTGCTTTAAAAAATCAATGTATGTTTTCCTTGATGAAGATGGAGAACTAATGTCAATCTTCCAAGCGGTGAAAAAAATCTTAATATCTCTTACTCAGAATATACTCATGTAAATGTAAAAACAGTATTTATTTTTCCAGAATGACCCTTACTGGGGAAAGATGACTAGAGAGATTTTCCAGATATGTAAGACTAAAAACCAACGGGAACAGGTGGCCTGATTTAGTCCCACTGAGTGTTACCAGAGGGACCTGCAGAAAAGGTTCCTGGATAACAATAAATTAGAAAAAAAATACCCCATTTGTCTTAAAAATAACACAATCACCAGGAAGCTGTGGGTTCCTATTTGGAGGGATCATTTTACATGAGCAGTTCTTGCTATGAAATGAAATCTCTTTCAACTAAAAATTCTGGCAGATTTTTTTTTCCTCGTGGGGATTTCAAAATTTTATTCACACGCTTTTTAAAAGGAGAGAAAACTCCTTTGTAAACATGATCTGTTTCTTATACTTTCCAGTGGCTGATTATATCCACATTTTTAAGCAGATGGCAGTTGAGGATACTAACAAAAAGAAAACACATTTTAATTTCCTTTATTAAATCGGTGTAGGAAGATAATCTCCCGATGATTAAATTAGATAACTTCAATAACTCATTCCTTAGAAAAAGTATGGCCCAAATCAGGGAGCTATTTATGGAGTGACAGTAGAAACTGAGCGGTCACAGGACAGGGAGAAGGCTGACTTTCTTTAGTAAAAAGAAGGAGCAACCCGGTCCCCCTCCCTGTATGGACACAGCCACGTCGCCCTCGCTCTCGGACCAGTCCGGATACCGCAAGAATCGCCCGCAGCCGTGGTGTTTGGGACGCACACAGGAGATGAGCCTCAAGTCAGCACACTTCACACTTTCTCCTGTTACACCTGAAGAAAACATTAAGGGTTTGCTCGATTTATCGCCACTCTCAGAAGAACGCCAGGTGTGTGATGTGACCATTAATAGCGACCTGCCATTCTCTTTTCAGAGCAAAGATGCCATAACCTCTTCTTCAAGAGCCTTTTCCAGTTTATTACATTTTTTTGCTCAGTTGTAGAAGTAGATATTTTCTATCAGGACAAGGAGAATAAGTCATTTGAACTGTCAAATAGGATATGGGCTTTATTTCTTCAAGGTATGAATTACATCTTCTTCCCTCCAGGAATGTAACCCAGCTGGACCCTGGTTCTTCCCGAGCGGATGCAAGAGCCACACAGCGCCCCCTCCCCTTTGTCAGAGTGGCTCTGAGTTGAAGGGGTTCGCTGGTGCTGCTGTCGGGGGAGCCGCGGCCCCTTGCTCACCTCTACACGATGGGTTTGGGAGCAAAGTGAAGCACTGAGAGGAGCTGACCCATCTCCCTGGAGAGAAAACCACTGCGGAATTGCAGACGATGAGACTTGGCTGGGTGTGTAAGCCGGCCCCCGTATTCTGTGTTTTTAGGGCTGATGGCATTTGAATAGGCGGAGAGAAGAGCGTGGTGGTCATGGTACAATGGATGAAATGCATGGTGAGGGTTACTCTCTGGCTCTGCCCTCATAGTGGACGCCCTGGTCCAATCCATTCTTCTACATTTTAGTGGGATCCAACTGCTTAAAAAGAATCAACTTCCTTCCACGACAGAAAGAATACGTATTACACTGGTTCTCAGGGTCTGTGGTAGTTTAGACATTTACCCCATGCCACGTGGTCTCCTTGTGATAGGTCAGTGACATGCCCGCATGGAAAGGAGGATCTGTATTTCCTCCCCTGGAATCCTGGTCAACCTTCATCACTGCCTTGACCTACAGGATAAAGTGGAAGTGACACTGCGTGACCTCTGAGGTCCTAAAAGGCAATAGGGGTTGTGCCCGACTCACTCCCGGGGATATGTGCCCTGGGAACGCAGCTAGTGTGTTGTGAGCATGCCCAGGCCCACAGTCCTTGGGCAACCTGTAGCACCAACCGCCAGACCTGTGAGGGAACGGTCCTTGAGCTGGTCATCCCTGCTCCAGTCTCCCAGTTCTGTAGGCAAGGACCCCAATCTCGTGCAGCAGGTACAAGCCATCCCCAGTCGTGCCCAGAATCCCTGAACCCCAGCAACGGTATGGGATAATAAGAGAACAATTTTAGCCATTTGTGTTGGGTAAATCGTCATGCAGCGACAGGTAACTAAGATAAGAACTATGCCTCTTCCCAGCAGGAAGTCAGTAGGCCAGGGAAATTAAAAACATTTTAGAACATTTAGAAAGATAACAGTATCTCAATAGGGAATGTACGACATTATGGCTGGGGTTATTCCACACAAAGGACCTGGTCATCTCACTGAGCCTGATTTTCCCAGGATGTCAGTCAGTCATGTGTTTATTTATACACTAAATGAAAGCGTATTTGTTTATACACTTTCAACAAATATCTGTTGGGTAATTATATTCCAAGCATAAGAATAAATAGAATATGATCCAAAAACTACATCTAGTCTGGTCTGCCTGCATTCAAATTGTGACTATTACACTTATTACTAGGTTACTCAACATCTCTGGACCCCAGGTTCCTTGTCTGTAAATAAGGACAATATTAATATCTACCTCACAGATTCGTATGATGATTAAAGGGGTTAATGCACATGAAGTATATAGAATAGGGCCTAGCACTAGAAAAGTGTTAATATTATTATAATTATTTTCTGTAATAATTTGTATCATAAAATGAGACTTAAAGCAAATATGGCAGTGTTAACACTTGCAAATCCATGGGATGTTTCTGTGTTGTATTATGCCTGATATTTTGCTGTATTTTTAAATAAGTTATAACTTAATTAAACTACACATAAAAAGATATATTCTCAGTTCTAGAGTAGTTCACATGTTAGGGAGGAAGAGGGGTAACCTATCCTAGAGAAGAGTCAAAGTGCATGTGTGTGTGTGTGCATAGGCAGATATATGTACATATGTGTGCACATGGAGCCAAAATCTTTATCTTACCACCTGGGTCTAGAATTCCTTTGATGGAGAGAACATGTTTGTTTTGGAAAAACAACTTGACCAGCCACTTCAACTTGGGGTTTAAGGGGATCTTGAGGCCTGGGTGCTGGCACAAGTTCAAGTATGGAGACTCTATCAGGCTGCTCTGCATGAGGAAATAAAGGGAGGAAAGGGGAGAAAGGAGACAAGAGGGCAGAAAGGGAAGGAAGAAAGAGGGGAGCCCTGAAGGGGTGGGAAGCTGGTCTTTAACTGGGGTGAAGGGCATATCTGTTAGGAATGCATTCATCAGCAAATATGGGAAACAGGACAAGGGCATAGAGAGGCAAATAGGAGCTTATTTTTCCCTCTGATAGCAACTACTCCAGAGGAAGTCAGTTTTTGGTTATGGTCTAATAGTGCAAAGATTGGTGCTGGGGCTATGCCTCATAGTCCTCCAACTACAGGGAGCATAACTGACCAAGGGCTCCAGCTATTTTTCTTTAAAATCCATTACAGTGTTTGTGCCAAAGCTATGCCTTCAACAGGCAGCTCCCAACCAATGACGGTGCAGCAGGGATACCAAGGCAGATGCACTCCTGGGAGATCTGGGACTCCTCTGACCACTAGCTTTAGTTGGAAGACTTCCTGGTGGCTTTGTTGAACTTTCTTTAGACCGCAGAACCTTCTCTCCTTCTCTTCTTCACTTGGGGTCAGACTTGATCATAATCTGATGGCTCTCCCAGCCTTCTTCAGTTCCCTCCCTATTTTCTCTCACATATGCATTTTCCCATAAGAAGAGCCTTATGCATTTAATCCCATATAGGCATCCGCTTCTTGAAGGACAAAGCCTAACACAATCCGTGATTCTGAGATGTCTTTGGGTTTTCCTCATGGTTGCAAAAAGGGGACCAGAGCTCCTGCCATCCCATTCACATCCACAACTTAAAAAAAAAAAGGCAAAGAAAGAAAGGTTATACCCACTGCATCCAGCCCTTTTAATTAGGAGAACAAAAGGTTTTCTAGGATCCTTTACACACTCATGTCCTCGCACCCAGTGAAGCCGATTGGGGTAGCTTTCCTTGGACATCTGAACTGTAACATGAAGCACTGAAGAAGGAGGTCCAAGCATGTAAGAGATTGACAACACCTTACACACTAAAAGAAACTGTCTCCAAGAGTATTGTTAGTCATTGTCCAACACTTCATATTATTTACTTGTTAATAAGTTCGAGCAGTGCGTAAGTGGGGCTCCAGATTGAACAAATGTTGAATAGACTGAGCCAAGCCCCACAGAGCCCTCAGCGTGAAGTAGAGCTGCTCAAACCAGCCATCCCAGATCAGCCCACCTCAAGCAGACCTGCAGACATGTGAACGACTTTTGGGTGTGTGGACAGTGGCATTATCATGACAATAACTGACCAACCTGGCCTTCAAGTCTGCCCCCCCCCCGCCCCCGTCTTTTCTGTCCTCTGCCCCGTACCCTCGCTTGGCCTTGGTGGTGACTCTTGTCTTCTTTGGACCGCTCAGCCCAGGCACCCCTCTTACAGCTCCCGTCAGACCCCTGTCGTGTGTGTTCCATACCCATATTTGACTGTGCCCTGCTCGAGGACAGGACTTACAGCTCAGGCACCTCTGTGCCCTGCGCTGTCCTCTGCCTTCACTCTACTCCATAAATCTTCACGGAGCTCAAGTCTGATTTTGTTCTGTCTTTGGAGGCTTTGATAAGACATCAGTGATCGATGTCACCAGTGTCAAGAAGGAGAACAGAGAGCAGCCACGGAAGAGCACCATTCGTCGAGCTGAATTTGTTTCCTCCAGTCGATAACCTCCTTTGTTTATTACCCCTGAGAGAAGATTCTGACACCGCCTCAGGAGCACCGAAGATTGAGGACGGAAGAAGCCAGTCCCTCTCCTTCGAGCTCCACCTCCATCACAAGCGACACCTGCAAGCAAACACCTCTTGACGGCTTCCCACTGGCTGCGGGACTGAAGAAGTTACCGGGGAAATCGGGCAGTGAAAAAGGAAACCAAGTGAAGAACGCCCGGCTGAGGACCCTCATCTCCCCTCGAAGTGCACAGGACAAATGTCTGTGCTTTATTTTGATTTTAAAGGGGGTCAATTGGGAGGAGAAAGCAAAGCGCGGAATTCATGGCTTTCTCCCCATGATTCTTTAGTCTTGCAGTTAATTCAATTTTTTCTTTAATTTTATTTTTTTCTTTTTCTGCTAAATTTTTTTAACTTTTACCCTTTTCTTTTTTTTAACATTTTTAACTAGTTTATCTTAACAATACCTTTCCAAAAAAAATAATCTTTTTTGAACCTTCATTATTATAGTCATATTTTATCCTTCATAGTATTTAACTTTATTTTTTGTATTCACATAAGGATTTTTTTCTTCTAGAAAATTTGGGGTACAACTTCCTCTAGTGGATCAAAATACACCCTAAATCTAGCTCCGGGCTTGTTCTAGTCTCCAGCCTGAGCAAATTCTCTCTACTTTCTTTTTCTTTATTCTCCCAACCAACTTAATCAACTCCTTTTTTTTAGAAATTAAAAAAAATTTTTTTTGTTTTTCATCTTTATAGGCATATTCCATCCCTTCACTGTGTTTACCCTTATATACATTTTTCATTCTTTAAAATTTTGGGAGGTACTTTCTTCTAAGAGACCAAAATACCCCACAATTAAGTGGGTGACCCTGTTCTAGTCACCAGTCTAATATATATATATTTTTTTCTTTTTTATATTTTTTCTTTTAATTTTTTTTTCTGAACTTCTTTTTATCCCCTTTTCCCCCCCCATGATTTGGGGTCTCTTCTGATTTGGTTAAAGGGCATTTTCCTGGGGTCTTTGCCACCTTTTTAGTATTTTGTTTGCTCCTCCATATACTCTTATCTGGAAAAAATGACAAGGCGGAAAAACTCACCACAAAAAAAAGAACAAGAGACAGTACCAAAGGCTAGGGACCTAATCAATACAGACATTGGGAATATGTCAGATCTAGAGTTCAGAATGACAATTCTCAAGGTCCTAGCCGGGCTCAAGAAAGGCATAGAAGATATTAGAGAAACCCTCTCTGGAGACATAAAAGCCCTTTCTGGAGAAATAAAAGAACTAAAATCTAACCAAGTTGAAATAAAGGGGGTCATTTGGGAGAGGAGTCGCTGGTCTTCCATAATGTATGCTGAGGACCCACTGTCGTCTTGGGCCAGTGCTTCTGTTGCAGGAGTCACTCAGGGGTGGCAACGCTCCTCAGGTCCTGAAGCTGCTCCCCGCGCTGCCTGAGCCCTTCCTGGCTGCTGTGTCCGGTGCATCTACACCTCCCCACACGCACCCCTGCCCCCTGGCTGCTGCAGATGCACCTGGCTGGAAGTCACTGGTGGAGAGACCAGCCACGGAGGCCTCCTCCATGGCTCTCAAAGCCCTGGTCATCACGGAAGCAGCCAGCTGGAGAGAGGTCCCGAGAAGGAGAAAGGGAAAGAACAGACCGGAAAGAAGCACAGGCCTCCTCCTCTTACCTTCTAAGAAAGCAATGTAAACGCAATGCAGATTACACCAGAAAAGAAGGGAATGTTCAGAGCAGCAGTGCGCAACCTTTTTCTGTAAAAGCCTGGAGTGTAAATATTTTAGGTTTTCCAGGCGAGGCTATCTCTGTCACGACTATTCAGTTCTGCCATTGTTATCCAGAAGCAGGTAGAGAGGATCCAGAAGCAAGTGAGCACAGTTGTGTTCCAATAAAACTTTATTTACCAAATCCAAGATGGGTTCTTGTTCACCCATCCCACTCAGAGAATTGCGCGGAGACACAAGCACATGGGACTGCAGAATAATGTAAGATTTCCTCCTCGGGCAGAACACAAACAATCCTTTTGCACAATAATCCCAGAGCATAATCCTCCCTAGGTTTTGGCTTCCAAACGTTATGTGTATTTTTCAAGTGTAAGTCCAAATCTCCTGGATTCAGCGGTTTTCCTCCTCTAATCTCTTCAAACCATACTGACACCATTCATACAGACATCTACCAGGAATGTCTCTAGCAGTTTGGGAGGGGACCCCAGAATATCCAAACCAATCCCCTTGTTTTCCACCCTGTGGACCTGAGACCCAGGTCACAATGTCCGTTGATGAAAGAGCAGGACCAAAGCACATTTGACCTTCCATCGTGGGTCACCAGCTCATGTGCATTGTTAATGCCATTTTTATTGGCAACAACCATACAATGAAAGGTGTGGGTGTGTGTGTCTTAAATTTCCCATTACATTTCCCATATACTCCACAAGGGAAAGATCATATTTTATGGCACTTATTAAGTTCTTAAATTAAAATACATTGTTACAAAATGGTACATGCTTTTTTTTTTTTTTTTAAAGATTTTATTTACTCATTTGACAGACAGAGATCACAAGTAGGCAGAGGCAGGCAGAGAGAGAGGAGGAAGCAGGCTCCCTGCTGAGCAGAGAGCCCGATGTGGGGCTGGACCCCAGGACCCTGAGATCATGACCTGAGCCGAAGGCAGAGGCTTTAACCCACTGAGCCACCCAGGCGCCCCAAAATGGTACGTGCTTAATGAAACAATTAAGAAGCATATAGAGTAAAATAAGGTCCCCTTTCATCTACTCATATTGTCCCCCATGATTTCTCTAGAGGTAACTACATTATTCCCCCAAACATGTTTTTGTGAAGAATTTCAAATATACAGAAATAATAATTCTGCAGTGAGTACCGGTATACTCAAGCTAGATTCTACAATTCACATTTTACTATTCTGCTTTATCACACATCTGCCCATGTTCCCTGCCTCTACTCACCCATCAATCCATACTTTGTTGGGGGGCAATATGTATCTCAGAGTAAAGTGCAGACATCAGCAACCTCCCTCTCCTACTTCCTCTTCAGTACTTTCCTCCAATACTTCAGCAGGTAAATCATTAGCTAGAGTTTCAGATTTGTTTACTTTTTTTGTCTGTGGAGTTAAACTCTATATCCAAGGACATGCACAGTTTTTAAGTGTATTTCTGGTTTTGACAAAAGTAAGAAACCGCACACAAATATCAAACCCACAAAGTACCTACTTTCCTTTTCAGGCAACCTTTGTTCTGATATTTTCCCACCATATATTAGATGATTTTTGGCTATTCTAGAGCTTCATTTGAGTGAACATTTCTAAACACACACACACACATATACACACACGTGTGCGGGCATGCAAACTCTTTTGTGTAAGATAGCACTGTTTGGTCATCCCCCCTGCCCCCCGCGTACAAGTAAGTAGATCTGTTTGTTTTCTTTTACCCAAGGGTCAGGCTCTGCACAGCCCCGAGACTGGCTGAGTTGCCAGAGGCTGACGACAGGCTAGAGTGGAGTGTCTGGTTGGAAACCCTCCTGGCACTTGCGAGCTGAGCGTTTTTGGCAAGTGATTTAACTCCTCAGTGCCCTCATTTCTGTGGTGGTTGTGTGGCTTCAAAGGCCAGGGCCTGGAAGCCCCTGGAACCGGGCTGGCCCGCCTTTGCGGCTACCGCGATCGCGCTGGTGATCCACCCAGGCTCCCTGGACCCCAGCAACTGACTGTGCACCGTGTCCAGGTTCTGTGTGATTTGCTGCTAACGCCAGACAGCCGTGACTTTCAGGGACAGCCCCGAGACCGCTGGAGCCCCTCACCAAATACACAGAAAGCTGAAGCTGCCTCTTTTCTATTCCTAGTGAGACATACCACGAAGTAGAGAAAATGGATGCACCCATCTGTGCCTCTTCCTGGGAGGAGTTTCTGTCCTCTGGGGCGGGGGTGTTCCCAGTAACCCACAGGTGTGGGAGTGTGAGGGCTGGCCCCTCTGCTCTGGGCTGAGAGACCCTGAGACTGGCCTACACGTCCCAGCCTGCCTGAGATGGCCGCCTTTATGGCTTCCTTACCTTCCGTGTCCCGGTCCGCCATTGCTTGCAGCATCTCCTGCGAGCACTTGGGTAGTAAATCCCTTGTCCACGATCCTGCTCTCACTGTTTCTGGGACCCAAGTTAAGGTGGTGCGCAATTCCCCTCTGCCGACTGAGCTGCAGACTGAGCCACATCTGTGGACAGGAGCCCCAGGTGGGGAGGGGCTCCTCTCGCTGAACCCATCTGCCCTTTGGTCGTCCTGGGCCCTTTTTCTTGGTGAGGGGGTGGGGGGTTGGGGAGACTTTCTTTTTAGATAAAATGGGAGGTGGAAAGGAGATTATCTGGAAGATCCTATTAAAAGGCTCTGTGAGTCAGGTGGGAATCGTCAGCCTTGCTTCGTGTGAATGTGGAGGGTTACTGCAATATAAATTTGTGATGGGGAAAGCATGCTTGGGAATAACCTTTAGAAAGGGAGTGGTGGGTGGGGGGTGTGAGCGCTAGTGATGCACAGGAAGGTGATGAGTTAGAAAGATAAAAGGGAAGACTCTGAAAGAGGCAAACAAATTAAAAAGTGGAGACTGAATCAACCAGAGGGAGAAGCAGACCGCTAAAATGTGGGACCGTGCAGGGCCTGGGGGTGGGGGGACAGCCAGGGACCCCCCCCCCCCACCCCGGGCAGTGCTCAGGAACACTGCTGTTGCTGCTCCTGGGTGTGGACACTGAAAATCCTTCTAGGATTGCTCAAGGTTTTTACTCTCTGAAAACAGATACCGGAATGCATTGATTTAAAGGAATACAGAGATAGGCTCTGAATACAAGTCAGGTGGGAGTTTCAATTCAACAAATACCCTAATTCAGGGGCACCTGGGTGGCTCAGTCTGTTAAGGGTCTGCCTTGGGCTCAGGTCCTGGTCTCAGTGTCCTGGGATCAGCCCCCGGCTCAGCGGGGAGCCTGGCTCTCCCCTCACCCCCATCCCACGGGTGCTTCTCCACTCCCCTCTCGAGTCTCTCTCTCATGCTCTGTCTCAAATAAATAAAATCTTAAACAAACAAACCAAGAAACAAATACTCTGATTCAAACGGGTAATGAGCAACTTTTCCAGTTCCCACTCCAAGCAGGACTCTGAAAGTATAAGGAGTGGAGTCCGGGTAAATCCTCCTTCAAGGGCTTTTTCAGCTGAAGACAAGAGCTCCTCCCCTGGGTACTCGAGGCCTCCAGGGAGACAGGGCCTGGGCAGGAAGGAGACCACCTTCCTGAAGTGGAAGATCCACCTTTTTCCTGGGCTTATCTCCTGACTCGTGGGAATTACGTAGGGGAAGCAACCTAGGACAGAGCCCAGGGTGCTGAGGGGAGAGGCTAGCAGGATACCTGAGGGGGCAGAACACTGCGCTGGCTGAGGGTCAGATGACAGGATTTCCTCAGGAAATGCATCAGCATTTTACTCCCATCTCACCTCAGCCAGGGAGAGGCCAATAGAGGGAGAAGTAAGGAAGAACTTGCTCAGAGGGAAAGGGGACAGAGGGATGGTGGAAAAGGCCAGCCTGGAGAGGGCTGGGAGAGCTTGGGAGTGGGTCATGTTTTAGAAGGATCCACAATTCCTCACCACAGTGCCCCCACGGAGACGCTCTGGGGTGCAGCCAGGAAGGCTGGATCCAAGGCTCTGGTTTTCCTAGGCTCACAGAAACCCCATGTCCGTGCTTGGCCCAGGAGTAAGAGTCCTCCGGGAGTCAAGGAGCATCTTAGTCTGGTAGGCAGCTATAGCCAGGTCCCACGCACTTGAGGGTTCAAACGACAGACATTTCTCTCTCACAGCTGTGGAGGCTGGAAGTCAGACGGAGGCACCGGCAGGTTCAGCGTCGGGTGAGAAGCGGAGAGTGGCCTTGTTGCTCAGTTTCTCAGGGCCCTCCTCGAGCTGCCCCGTCCTTGGCTGCATACACGGACAGTGTCTTCCCCTTGGAACACACCTTGTCAGTTCAGACCCACCCTTCAGGTCTCGGTTTCAATGCCCTGCTTTCTCACCAGGTCTGGCCTGGCTCTCTCGTTATTCCCTCTTCAGCACACTCCCTGCCGAGGCCCTTCCTGGTGGTTCACAAACGCATGAGACGCATGGATTCCTTGCTAGACCCGAGTTCAGGGCTCAGGCGTGTGTCTGTCTTGTTCCTTGTGGGACCTCCAGTTCCGAGCATGGCACTCAGAATCTGGTTTTCCCTCTGAAGTAGGAGGGGCAGAGTGACTCTTCAGTGAGATAATGTTTTAAATTTTCACCCAGTGGATTTCCTCTCCTGGCAACTCCTTCTTCTCCCTGCCCCGTAACCCCCACCCTTCACCAGGAAAATAAGAGAAGCTGAGGCTGGTCCCGCCATGGCAGGAGAAACCCATCAAAACCAGAAACAAATCCTGACAGAACACGAAACTTTTTGTGGTGATCATTATCTTGATTGTGGCGATGGTTTCCCAGATGTTTACATAAGTCAAAACTTATCAAATGGTACACTTTACATATGTGCAGTTGATTGTAGTCAATTACTTCTCAGTTAGGCTGTTCAAAAATGAAGCATGGTTTTTGAGTTGGTTCTCAGGTGGGCCTATGAATATTTAAAGCTGAGATAAGTTTGGAAAGCCTAGTACTTCAGGGAGAGAAGAGGCTTCTGAATCCCAGACTTGGTTTAAACTCTAGGGCGGTGGATGTGGAGGGTGAAGACTCTGGAACTAGCGTTTCGCTCAGACTCTGGCTGGGAGCACCTGGGGGCTGGTTGGCCCACAGATTCCCAGGGCCACGTCCAACTCCTCTGCCTCAGCAGGGCTGGGGTGAAGCGTGGAGATTTGCCCTCAGCAACGTTACTGCTGTTGCCCGTCCAGAGAGAAGAACATTGGTCTAGAGTATGGAATGAGTGAGGAAGAAACCCAACTCTCTTGCCTCAGAAGAGAAGCTGACTTGAGGGGAGAGGAGGAAGACTTGCAGTGGACAGGACCAGAGCTTCGAGGGAAGGGGTCCCCAAGGGACAGCCCAGTGTTCTGTGATTCTGCCTCAGAGCAAATGGCAAATGGCCGGTGAAGGTGGAGGGAGGGGGGATGCCTCAGAGAGGTCACAGGACTGGAGAGCAAACTGCAACTGCCTGCCTTTTCTAAGTGCAGCCTGGGATCCTAACCCTCCTGTGGAATCCTGGAGCCTGGGGCCTGGTAGTGTCCTGAGGGCTGTGCTCAGGCGAAGCCTCAGAGGCCTAGGGGACATGGTTATGGCGCTCGGAGAGCAGCTCAGAGCTCCCACTCCTCAGGGAGAGGTCCAATGGGCCAGCCAAGGCCTGTGGTTGTGAAGAGGAGGATAAGGAAGGCCTGGCCGGACCACTGCCGGGATCTCAGAAGAGAGGCTGAGATGACTGTGCAGGCCCCACTCAGAGGCCAGGAGAGACCAGTGGGCTCATTCTCTGCAGCCTCCCAGCCCTTGGATCACCTGAGGATCCGAGGATGCTCACCTGAGGTACCCAAAAGGGCATGATTTTTGTTTTTATTAATTTTTTTAAAGATCTTTGAGAGAGAGAGAGAGATGGGGAGACAGGGAGAGAGCACTAGCACGTGAGCGGGGAGAGGGGCAGAGGCAGAGAGAGACTCTCAAGAAGATTCCGCACTGAGCGTGGAGCCTGACGCAGGGCTTGATCTCACAACCCGGAGAGCACAACCTGAGCGGAAATGAAGAGTCAGACGCTCATCTGACTGAGCCACCCAGGTGCCCCCAAAGGGCGTGATTTTTAAATTAGAAGCGAACAGTTGTTTTGGATTGGGGAGATTAAGTGTTCCACCTTCAGCACCAATGAGGGGTCAAGAGCTCAGTTAATTTTTTTTTTAAAGATTTTATTTAGTTACTAGAGAGAGAGGGAGAGGGAGAAGCAGACTCCCTGCTGAGCAGAGACACCCCCCCCAACATGGGGCTCCAAGTGCAGAGTCTGCTTGAGATTCTCTCCATCTCTCTCTGTCCACCCCCAGCTGTTGCTCTTCCTCTCTCTCTAAAATAAATAAATAAATCTTGGAAAAAAGTCCACAAGAAACCAAAAAGGCACTCTCTTTAAGAGCACATCTGCACTCAAACTCACAGCCCAGCTCCATACTCTTTGATGACTGTGATGGCAGGTTCTTCTATAATACGTTTCCCCCCTCTCTGGCAAAACCTGAAAGAAGAAAAATACTACACCTTCTAAATTGCTCCCTGGAGTAACTGGAATGGTGTATAATAAATTCTTTTTTATAATGAAAAGGCAAGAAGCTTCTTTTATAGTTTGGGGCATCTGTTGAAGAAGGGGATTGTCACTCAATCATATTCCTGTCTTAAAGAGGGGTTTAAACCGTTCTCTGATCTTTTAAATATTCAAAAAGATTATTTCTGAAACTGATGTTTAAATGGAGAAAGGAGGATTTCACAAGTTGCGGCTTCAAAGCCGGAATTCATGGAGCTGTACGGGAGTTATAAAGCAGTATCACATAATAAAATTAAAGTGTCTAACTGTTATGAGGAGATCCTTTTCTGTATGAAAGAATTTCTTAAAGGGCTCAACCATATCTTGGTGGACTAAAGGGAGAGGCAAAAACATTTTGCATGTAGATTTTATTTTAGAGCAATGATCGTGCCTGCTAGATCTTACTTCACAGGGATTTTTGGAAATCAAGGAAATATATGTGAGTGTGCTTTACTCCCTCTAAAGAAATGTGACATGTAAATCCAAAACACTATTATCTTAATTCAATAAAAGTTTATGGAAATGATATAAAATTACCTGGTGAATTCCAGTTGGTGCTCAAATTACCCTACACAAAACATTTTTCACTCACTCCATAAAAGGGTTATAGCCCTGTTGCTTTTCATTTGTGAGAGCTTGAAATGAAATAAACTCAGCTTCCGGTCAGGAGGGGAAGAGCTGTCAGCTCCTATGAGAAGAACGGCTGGAGTAGGGAGAGCTGATACCAGGAGTCACACCCCTATGTTCCTCTCTGGTGCTGCTCCCCCCACCCCACACTCTGCAGCCAGAAGCTTTCTTTTTTTTTTTTTTTTAAATTCTAAATTTCTGTTTAAGAAGTTGTATTTATACACTTTCCAAACAAGCTAAGTGTGAGCCTACTTTCCCAGCATGAATTGTGTTCAGGCTTTTCTCTCTCTCTCGGCCTCTTTTTTAAAACAGAACCGAATTACTGGCAACATGGCTTTCTTAAAACACTCTGGAACACAAAGAGTTCTCCTTGCCTTTCCCTCTGGCTCTGAGGAGAGGCAGCCTGTTTAGGGTTTAGGACCCTGGAATTTTCTCTGAACCAACCACCAGCTTGGGGTGGGCTCTTACCTGGAATAAGCCGGGCAAGATCTGTTGCCTGAGGCACACTGGAGTCTCCTGGGGGGGGGGGGCTTGGCCTGGGTCCTTTCACATAGACTCCCCACCCCTTCCTGAACACCTCGGACTCCCTGTCAGGTTGCACCAGCCACACCTGCAGATCCGCAGCAGCACGGAAGTCCACATTGGCTTTGAACCCACCCTGGGATATGAGGAGGGGCAGATTTTCCCCTCTTGATCCAGCTGCACCTCCTTCTGATCTTCTCCAACCCCAGCTCATTTGTTCTGGTTTGCCTTCTCCAGGGAAGCAAAATCACCGGATTCTCTTTTCTATGTTATACAATTAGCAGCACGTGTCAAAGTTCAAGAAATTGCTCCTTCCCCACCTTGGCAGAAAGTTTCATGCTCCCCCTTCTCAAATGCAAGACCCCCTCATTCCCTAACAGGACTTCACCAGGCCCTCCTTGGCAAGCTGGAAAAGGAAAAAACACCTAGTTTGGCTGATCTATATATTGCAGACTGTCCATCAGCAGTTTATTTATTTATTTTTAAAGATTTTATTGATTTATTGGAGAGAGAGCGAGCGAATGAGCTAGAGAGAGCAGGAGCAGGGAGGAAAGGGAGAAGCAGGCTTGATCCCAGGACTCTGGGATCATGACCTGAGCCAAAGGCAGACACTTAACCCACTGAGCCCCCCAGGTGCCCCTAATCAGCAGTTAAGACCACACCACCTTGGGAGGCTGTGCCTCCATTTAGGCACAATAGTGAGTTCCTGGCTTCAAAGAAGCTTTATCTAAAGGCCACTGAGGGGAAGGGAGGTGGCGGGAGCTGGGGTATGAATTTTTTTTAAGGTTTTTTGCTTCTGTTTTTGTTTTCTTAATTTATTTGTCAGAGAGAGAGAGTAAGAGAGCATGCACAAGCAGGGGAAGAGGCATACAGAGGGAGAAGCAGGCTCCCCACCAAGCAAGGAGCCCGACACGGCACATCCCAGGACCCTGGGATCATGACCCAAAACTGAAGGCAGCCGCTCATTCAACGGACTAAGTCACCTAGGTGCCCCTGGGGTATGAATTCTTAAGGCCTGAGAAGCACAGATTCCTTCATGGGGTGGCTGGGTCTGCTTTTATTTTGTCCTTGTCAAATTCTGGCTAGAGTTTGTATTCATGTTGCCAGCTCATTCGTTCTGCCCATAAAATAATAATGCTAGCAATAACAATGAATACTAATAACAACAGTAGACCTCCTTTACTCAGCACTTAGCATGAGCCCAACACTAGGCTAAGTGTTTACCCTAAATTTCCTCATTTAATCCTCAAACTCATAGAGGTTAAATAACCACCCCAAACCCATACCAGTTAGGAAGCTTTGTTGGAATCCAAAACCCACTGAGGACTCTCTCAGGCATATGGCTTGGGGCCCTAAGAACAAGGGCCCTGGGGCCCTGCACTTTCAAATCCCCAGAGGACTGAACTTACAAAGGCTATTACAGCCCAGGCCCTTGGTCACTGGAGGGCTGTCATTGTTAGTGAAGTCCTAGGTGCAGGGAAATGGCAAAGCCACATGCCCTCCTCTTCAGGTCAAAGGGTAAGGGAAATGTCACTTTCTCTCAAATGTCAGAAAGAAAATTAATTGGGAAATTGGTATCAGAGGAAAACAAAGTCTGCCTTTCCCACAGCAGATACTCAAAATTACTCTTGGAGCTCCAAGACAGGATTCTGTCCTTTGTGCTCAGTGGAAGGCTGTGCCGTCTCTGGAAGAGGTGTTTCCCAGGTGTGTTTTCTCCCACTGTCACTCTTGAGTTCCTGAGCTGGAGATTTTCAGGCTGTGAAGAATTTGAGTGGAAAAACTATTTCTCCATTAATTTCTTTGTCTGTATTACCTTGCTATTTAAAACACCCCATGGACGGGGCACCTGGGTGGCTCAGTGGGTTAAAGCCTCTGCCTTCAGCTTAGGTCATGGTCTCAGGGTCCTGGGATCGAGGCCCGTATTGAGCTTTCTGCTGGGCGGGGAGCCTGCTTCCTCCTCTCTCTGCCTACTTGTGATCTCTAAGTTTCCTTCAGGCCTTGTACATCTTTATCTGTTTTATCTCTTTGGCTACATCTGCTCTGCTGTGGGGGCGCCAGCAGCTACAGGCCATAATATGGGTGATTCAGACCATACTGCCCCATGGACTCAGGTAGGGGGACAGACAAGGGACGACACCACCCGTCCCCACGTCGCTGGGTGAGAGAAGTGTCCAGCTCCAAACCTCTGCCTGCCCTCAGGCGGCTCATACAATCAACCCCTACGACAAGGGCCCAGAGCTGTTTGCAACTGGGCTCCCTCCTCTCACGGGCAGGGCTCTCCCCCCTTCCTGAAGGCCTGCCCTTCCTCCCTTCCCTGTGGTCAGGATCCAGCCCAGCAGATACCCGCTAGCTCCCTCGTGACCCTGCCCACTTCCCCCCAATCCTACTGACACCTCTCCCATTTCCGGTTTCCATCCTCTCCCACCCACCCTCTTTCCTGCCTTTAACATTTTAATTTAGGAAACCTCAAGCCTATTCAAAAGTAGACAAAATAGTACAGGGAACTCGTGTGTTCTCGTTGCCTGGGTTCAGCAATACCAGCCCGCGGCCAGTGGAGTTTCATCTGTTCGATCGACTCCTCTCCCTCAGATCATTTTACAGCAGATCCCAGAGTTCGTCCATGAACGTTTCAGGATATATCTCTGAGGATTCTTTAAAAACAAACCAACAAACCACAGTATTATTAGCATACCAAAGACAATGAATGCTTCCTTACATCATTAAATTTCCCTTAATGTCTAAGAAATGTTTTTGTTACAGATTGTTTAAAATGAGAATCCAGATAGGGTCCATGCATGACAAACAGTGGATTCAATTCCTTGGCTGGCTGCTCTGAGGTCTAGCTGCCCCGCCCCTCCCCCTCGTCTCTCTGTTGCAGAGCCTCGCTTGGGCTGGAGGGCTTCCAAACCTGTACTTGGCTGGTCACAACCGCTCACCCTCCTCTCATGCTCCCTTCGCCTTGGGACTTGCGGAGCCTGAGTCAGCAGGTACTGTGTGGGGCTGCTTGTCCTCAGGGCTTCCAGGGGCTTTGGCTGGGGCCCGAGAGAGGAAGGGCCCAGGCAGGTTGTGGCTCTTTGAGGAGCATCTGGGGGTTTACCCTGGAGGCAGGGTCTTCAGGGTGAGGACATTCCCTTCTGGGTCTCTGAGGAAATGTCCTCAGAGGTCTGAGGCCACTGTCACTGAGTGTCCCAAGCCTTTGGGGTCCAGCAGGGGCCCTGCTTGGGGCAGTAAACTCCTTGGTCCGGCCACCCTGGGTGCTGGCTAGGCCCACAGCCTCCAGCGGGGGCATCTGAGGATGACTGGGAGGCTCACCACCTTCGTTCTGGCCATCCCCGGTTTTCTTCCACCAAGCTAAGGCCCAGCTTGGCTGCTCTGCCTGGAGTCACGGTCCCTTTTCTAAGCCAAAGCCTGTGAGAGGAAATTACAGTTCTTGTACATCTTCATCTTTCTTCTCTCCCTGTTTCCTTCCCACTGAGGGCCGGTGGATGGACCAGCTGCTCTTCTAGTTCCCCTAAGTCTGAACCTACCTATCCCTGCTTAACCACATAATTCATTCCCGAGCATTTTGCTACTAAAGGATAAGTCATTTAATGACAACTTTTTTTCCTTCTGAATTGTGGTGGGAAAAAATGATGATGTATTTTTTCCCTAACCAAGATACCTCGGTAATGTTCACAGATAGAAAACTCTATCAATGGAACAATGAGAAAGTTTATACAAGTAATAAACAACGTGACAGTAGATAAATCTAGTCTATACATAAAATGGAATGTAACAGAAGTTTTTTTGAGGGGTGCCTGGGTGGCTCAGTGGGTTAAAGCCTGTCTTCGGCTCAGGTCATGGTCCCAGAGTCCTGGGATGGAGCCCCTCATCGGGCTCTCTGCTCAGCGGGGAGCCTGCTTCCCCCTTTCTCTCTGCCTGCCTTTCTGCCTACTTGTGATCTCTCTCTGTCAAATAAATAAATAAATAAAATCTTAAAAACAAAAAAAAGTTTTTTTGAACTCACCTAAGGTGCAACAGTGATTGATGGAAGAGGGCTGGGAGGGAGGTTCATGGTTTCTTCCTCATGGTTTCTTCAGTTTTCAGCCTTTGGGCTCATCATTATTTTGCTGTCATGCTGCTCTTAAGGTATAGGCAGATAACTGTCATTAGGGAAAAATAAAGTTTTGAACACAAGAGTTCTTGGAAATGTGGGAGCAGGACAAAGCTACACCAAGCTGAAAACATAGGGAATGTATTTGTCCCCCTTTCTTGCCTGGTTTACACTGGTGCTAGCTGGGTTCATGCAGACATGGCATGCAATTCTTTGACAAGATGCCGTTGTGTTGACTAAATTGCTGAGTGTGTTTTTGCCTGCTTGGTTGTCAAAATGTCACTGCTTTTAATATATTTTTTTAGTGTGCTTTTGGATAAAAGGTTATTGTACTGGGAGAAAAAAAAAAAGCCATTGTCCAAAACTGTGGTTTTATGTTGAAAAGTTAATTCCACAGCCATTATGTAAGGATAGTCTCTTATTACCTTGGTCTTTCTCTTGGCTTTTCTTCAGCAGTTGATGCTCTACTTTCCTTTCAGGCAAGTGGATGCCTCAGGTGGACTAGAGAGAAGGTCACATTCGCAGAGAGCCAAGAGAGAACGGCCTATCGATACTTTCAATAGGCTTGAGATGTATTACCAACATAGTACTTACCTGGTTCTCGGGGGACCTGAGCAAAATAGTGCTTTGAATTATCGATACACACAATAACATGGGTGAATGCCCAAAAGATGCTGAGTGAAAGACGCCCGGCACAGCAGAACACATACTCCATTTACATGGAATCTAGAACAGGCAGACCAATCCACGGAGATAGAAATCAGAATGAGTTCCCTGGGGGTTGGGGAGGGACTTGACAGGAAAGAAGCATAAAGGAACTTTCTGGGATGAATGAAATGTTCCGTATCTTGTTCCGGATGGTGGTTATACAGATGCATGCAGCTGTCTAAATTCATCAACCTCAACAACCGAGATCTGTGCATTTTAATTGTATGTTTAAAAAAGTTTGAAATAAGTAGAAAAAAAGAGTCCTTTACATGAAATTATTCTTAAATGTCTTCGAATCAGCTTCACCCGCTTTGGGGTTGGAGGGCCTGGGTTTGAATTCCGGCTCCCCAACTCTGTCCCAGCTGGAGGACACGGTGCAAGTCTCATCACCAACGGTGACGAAAACAGTCCCCCCCCTCACAAGCGTTGTGTGGGAAACGGGCTATTGCCTGCAAAGCTCTCAGCAACTGGTGAACAGGTATAATGTTCCGCTTCCTCCCTGAGCAGTTTTAAGGTCGCTCGTTGAAGCCCCCATGTACTTGGTGGCATTCCCATTCACATTTCCCGGTGCCCTCACCTCGTGGGCCCCAACCCTCTCAGAGGATCCGCCCCCTGGTCTCTCTGGCTGCCAGAACCTTCCAGCACTGCTGAGGTCAGACCCTGCTCTCCCCCCACTGAACGTCTTCGGTGCCTCCCCCTGGGTTCCGCTGCCTGAAGGTGATGGTGCCCAGTGTGACCGCCTCCGAATCTGTTGTGTTTAGAACCCTCCTGCTGCTATCCAGGCTTCTTCCCAGTCCGGTTTCTTCCCGGTTCATGCTGACCTGGAATTCTTGTGGGTCTGGCTCATGCCTGGCTACCCCCAGCCCTCCATCTTTGTTCACAGTAGCTTCTTTACATGAAACACTCCCATTCCTGGGAATGGGAAGCCTTCCCTGACCCTCTGGCCTGCAGTGACTCCTCCCTGGTCTGGACATTCAAGCTCTTTATTTAATTCAACTTTACTTTGTTTAGCATATCTAAATCTTTGTTTGGTGGTTGTTCTTGGCAAGTGTTACCTTCGTGGAGTAAATGTTCCACAAGGGAAAGGATTTGAAGCACTCCTGTGTTCCCCTCACTGCCACTCACTTAGGAAGCCCTCGTCAAATGTTTGGTGAAGATCTCTTACTGTTTTTAAAACTTCAAAGTTCCTTTCATGAAGACAATCTCCAGAGATCCTCACAGCAACAATCTGAGGCACTAAAGGCATCTGACCTGCTTGTGATAAATGAGGAGACCAAGCACAGAGAGGGAGGATTGTGCAAAGCCAGACAGCTGGCCTGAGCCCCCGGCCAGGCTTTCTAACTTGCTACCCTCTCTCCATCATCCGGGCACGAGTGAGCCAGGACGCAGCCCTGGTGTTCCCTGGTAACTCAGATTGGGGAAAGCAGCGCTGAGGCTCATGGCATCTAAAAATTACTGCTGTGAGAAAAGAGCATGGTCACAAACCTCACATCCATTGATGGTTGTAGTTAGCTCATTAAAATGGTTTTAGGGGGATCTGGGTAGTTCAGCAGGTTATGCATCCCACTCGTGATTTCTGCTCAGGTCTTGATCTCAGGGTTGTGAGATCGAGCTCCGTGTGAGGCTCTGCACTTGGCAGGGAGTCTGCTTGAGATTCTCTCTCTCCCTCTCCCTCTGTTCCTTCCTCTCCCTACCCCCAGACTCTCTCTAAAATAAAATAAAATTAAAATAAAATAAAATGCTTTTTAAAATGGTTACTAATTCTTAATTGTCCTGGCAATGTTAGGGATGAGGCCACAAGTTTCTAAAGAACCCCACTTTAGGTCTGCCACACTGGTTCCTGGAAAGGAGACTGGAGAAAGCCTCTGTAGGGCGGCAGTGAGTCCACCTGGAGGTGCATGGTCCTGGAATCAAACCCAGAAGAGGAGCAAAATCTTGCTTGTCAGGCTCTCTGAGTCAGCTGCTTCTTGCTGTCCCGGACATGGACGCCCTCTTTGGGGCCCCAGACATCAAGGCAGATAGGCTGCCTGGCAGTTTGAGGGTATCTCCAAGCCCTACATAGCTCCCTAATTCCTGGAGTTGGTTCAACTTGTGTGTGTTCCTTTTGTTCCGTTTCCCCAGGGTAGTGCAGTGCCCTGCATGAGTGTGTGCGTTTCCTCAGGCTGCCGGGACTAAGTGTCACAGACCGAGTGGCTTGAACAGCAGAAACGTACTGTCTCACAGTTTGGGTGGCCTGAAGACTGAGATCAAGCTAGTGGCAGGGCTCTGCACCCTCTGAAGGCTCAGGGGGTGGCTGCGGTCCAGGCCTGTCTCCACTTTGCTGGTGGTTCTTGGATTTGTGGCTGTGTCACTGCTGTCTTCACAGGGTGTTCTCCCTGTGTGCGTGTCAATTTTATAGGGACACCAGTCATTCTGGACAAGGGGCCCCCCCCACTCCAGTATGACCTCATTTTAACAAATTACATCTGCAATTTATTTCCAAATAAGGTTCCATTCTGAGGTACTGGTTAGGACTTTAAGATGAATTTTGGGGGTACACAATTCAACCCACCATAGTCAGTGTTCCTCAAATGTTAGCTACTTAAAAAAAAGATTTTATTTATTTATTTGCCAGAGAGAGAGAGAAAGAGACAGAGAGAGGGAGAGAGGGCAAGCACGACCAGGGGAGCAGCAGGCAGAGGGAGAAGCAGGCTCCCCACGGAGCAGGGAGCCCTATGTGATGACATGGGGCTCAATCCCAAGACCCTGGGATCATGACCTGAGCCCAAGGCAGATGCTTAAGGACCGAGCCACCCAGGCGCCCCATGTTAGTCACTTTTTAAACCACCTTTGTGACTGTTCTCATATTATGCCACCTATACTGTTACTTACTTGCATTTAGCTCTCGTGTCTTTACCTAAGACCATAATACACTGTTGCATAGACCCAGTGTCAAATGGTATAAGGAAGTTAGTGGCGAGCATAATACATGAAATACATAAATATAAACATAGCTAGTATGAGAAACATAGGTATATAACCATTAAAATAAGTGTTTGTCAATATACTGTCCCAAATCATTTTTGCATCCGTCTGGCTGAGAATGCCCTTTGGAAAACGCACACGTCTAATCTGGATGGGGGCTGGGGAGCGTTTCTAGAAATAACATCGCAAGCCCAGAAGGCACTCTCAGCATGAGGATGTCAGGCCCTTGGGTAGCCGGCCGCGGTCTACTGGGTCTTGGGCGGGAGTAAGAGGTCTAACTGCTCTGCTGACCCAGCACCACAGGTCCCAGGATCAGAGCGACCTCACAAATCACATTTTATAGAAGAGAAAAAGGAGATGCGGAGAGGTGAAAGTCAGTCTGAGCCAGGGCCAGGGCTGGAACCTGATCCTCTGACTTCCCAGGGCCTCTTCAGTTTACTTAACCCCTTTGGTACTCTGGAGGCTCCAACGCCCAGGGCTAGAGCCAGTTTCTTTGTGACCTGCTTTAAATTAAACATGAGTTTGCTTGCGCTCTGCCTTGTGGGCGATGACAATGCATAAGCATTTTCAAACTCTTTGGTCATCGTGCATCCTTATGAGCTAATCTTGATCTACTGTTATCAAGAGAAAGGTATGCCTTGGATGAAGGGAATTCTCTTAATAGCCCTCACACTGTTTGCTGGAGAGAATTCTGTGTTGTTATGCTGGAAACTTTTTTTTTTTTTTTTGGGTGGAACTATAGTAGTTACGCATGATTAATATTCACATAGTGCTAAAAGTAATGTGATAAAAAGTTGTCTTCCTAACTCTAACTTTTAATACCCCAAATCCCCTCCCGAGAGAGAACGGCTGTCACTGTTTCTTACGTATCCTTCTAGAGCTATGGAGGCGGAGGGATAGCTTACATGTAAGCACCAGTGTACTATCTGAAATGAAACAAATTTCACTAGAATTAATAACTTTGGGAAAAACCGCTCAATCTTCTCTGATCCAATGTTTCTACCCTGCCCCTTGTGTAACTCACATTCTTCCTTTTCTCATCCTCTTTTAATTAAATTTTAACCCTTTTGTATTTCTAGGTTAAGATTCAGGAGAGGGATAAGACAGGCAGCTTCTGCCATTACACTACCACTGGCTAATAAAGGAGGCTCTGACTGCACACGTTAGGTGAGTTTGGCAGGATGATGATTTGAGAAAGGAGAGAAGGTGGGGAATAGCATTTATTCAGCACCTACTATTCAACAGGCACTGGAAAATACAACCTCATACGGTGGGTGTTTTATTTCCAGTTTGTAGACAGGCACACAGCAGCGAGGGAGGTTATGTAACTTGCCTAAGTCCCGGCTTGTCTGTTTCCCAAGCTCTCTCGAATGTGCTTCCTCCTGCAGTGGGAACTGCGGTGAGCCAGACCTGTGACTCCACGGGGAGGGACAGATGAACATGGTCTGGGGCAGATTTGGTTCCTTGCAGGATGCTTTGTCTTGATCTCTGTGGTCCTCCTGCAATTGCACGTGATCAAGAGAAGTGATAAACCCATCTTGAGTGAATTGGTTCAACACAAAAACATACAGAGCAGGCTGTGCTGCTGGGATTCCCAGGCACCCAGTTTTAGTGGAAAGTGGGAAATCTAGAGCTGATGTTTGTGAGAGACCCCAGGTGAGTGATCCAGAAGTCATCAGAAAACATGAGATCATCAAATGAGGGGGAAGGTGAGAAGACATGCCAGAAAACCAGGAATCCGATTCAGCCGGTGGGTGTGAAAGGCTGCCCTAGGGGCCTGTGGGATTCAAACCTGAGCCAAGGTAGAAAATTCAGGAAGGGTTTTGGCATGGAATTCTCTAGAATCTGAAGATGAGCTTCTAGAGGACACTACTGGCTTTGATATTTGGAAGAGTGGGTTTAGAAAAGTGGCAGAAAGGAAGCGAGACTCTGTATGTGTGTGTGTAAGGCGGGAGTGGGGAGAGAAAAAGAGTGCAGGAGAGGGAGACAGAAGTCCACATAATGTTCATGTTCACCTCGTGTCTTGTTTTTGGTCTACTGCAACTCTATGAGGTTAGATTCACCAGCCTCTATTCTGAAGCCTGGCATTTCTTCCAAGAGCACCTGTTCTGCCTAATGAGGGCAACTCAAGTGAATCCATGGGAGAGAAAAAGCAAAGTGATATTTTAAGTTTATCCAGCCTGATATGCAAGGAATGTGCCTGCAATTCTGAATCATAAATG
Organism: Mellivora capensis; assembly: GCA_004024625.1. Classification (NCBI taxonomy): domain Eukaryota; kingdom Metazoa; phylum Chordata; class Mammalia; order Carnivora; family Mustelidae; genus Mellivora; species Mellivora capensis. The sequence continues at coordinate 240,286 of PISX010000564.1, forward strand.
TATCAATGCATTATTTTATGGATAGTGATGTGTTCTGCCCAAATTGGCTGTGAAGCGAATAAATATTATTTTTCTACTGAATTCAGCTATAAATTGACTAGAAATCTTCCTGTGGCGATAGGGTGGAGGGAAAGAAAGAAAAGAGATAAAAAGCAGAAATTTGTTGCTGAAGGGAAAAGAAGAAATGGGCATGGAGCTGGCTTTGGTGGGCTTGTGAAGGACAGAAGTGACTTGGTGCTCTCTGGAACCAATCTGTGTTGCTTTCTTCCACATACCTCAGCCTGTAAAGCTCACTCACATTTCCTCCTGCTTTGTTCTCCTGATTTTCCAGGTGAGGGGCTATTAAATCCAAGAGAGCTGTATGCAATATTTTGCTTTACTGGGGTATGGGTTGTATAAACCCAGTAATTTCCTACATCATCAACTGGTAAATCCCCAATTATGTATATCAAGTTTCCTTGGAGTGGGAGGTCAGATCCCACAGTGGTTTAGCCCATGAGCTTTGTGGCCACACAGATCTGGGTTTGAGACCCAGCTCAGCAGTTACATGAGTTTGGGTCGATTAAAACCTCTGGGTCTCAGTTTCCATACCCATATGATGAAGATAATACACATCTCAGGGGGTTTTAGAAAGGGTTAAATGAGATGGTATATATACATATAATACATATATTTTTATAAGTGTGTTCCATGCCCTATGCTGAGTATTTCCATAGTAGTGATCGTGGTAGTGATTATGGTGATAATGATGATTATTATGATGATCACAATAGTAATACAGTATCTTGTCCTAGTAGAATACCCTTTTTATTCATTAAACACACACACACACACACACACACACAACAAAGGAGAAAAAGAAGTCCTAAATGTTCTGCCACAGAAATCTATTTTGTTGCCCAAATGCACACAGTTTTCAGCTTTCTAGAATTTCAAGCCTTGGAGATTAGAACTTCTAAAAGAATTTTATTCCCAATTAGAATGCTAACTTAAAAAAAAAATCTACAGATAAGAAATGCTATCATATGCTTGAGAGCCCCCACCTTAGGCAAGTCACATCACCACCCAAGAATGCTCAGGGATCTTGTTACTTTGTTAAACAAAATGTGGCAAGAACCCTGGAATGTGTGTGCTGGCCCAAGTGCAACTGTTTGCTCACGTGATTGTCAACGAAGTCACTCATCTTACAGGGAGTGGCAGGAAGGTTTAGGAGGAAGGATTCAGAACCCTGACAAGGTCACTCCCTCACGGGGTGACCTCGGGCAAGTTACTGAACCTTTCTGTTGCCTTGCCTGTAAACTGGGGCTGATTATGTCTCTCCCCCAGGGCTTATCCTAGGGATAGAGGTGAGAAAAGGACATGAATGTAAGGAAACTGGCCTGGAGTTAATGCACTGGCGATTCTCTCTTCCCCTTCTCAGAGCACCTGGTGCAATCTTTACCAGTAATTAAGAATACAGATTACTGCAGTTTTCACCACTAGCAGACAGAAACAGTAACACACATACCCAAACTGCAGGCAGCACCTAAATCATGTGGAGAGCAAATTCTCGCATTCAAAATAGGAGATCCGTTCCAATTATAGTAACTTGACTATGTTGTTAATAGCTAACCTCAAAGAATCATCATTCGGTGAAATGTATCAATGCTGCACTGCCTATTACTAATCTGTCATCACCACTTTCTATCATTCCCTTGCCTTTGGAACCCCACCGCCAGGATGGATGTCTATGTCCCTCATTTAATCAGTTCCTTGTGAATGCCCGTGATCCTCTGGCCTTTCTCTCCACCTCCGGACTATGTGGCCCTGCACAGTCCATTCTTGGCCGCCTGTCTGCCTTCTCTTCCTGAGCCTGAGCAGCTGAACATTGCTGGAGAAAGCTGTTCAAGCTGGATGACTAGTTTCAGTTTCTTTTAAAAGGCTCAGAGCTCCCCTCTCCATGTGGGTGTCCCACACTGGTCACTCTCCCCTTTCTGAGATGACCATTTCATGTTCTCTCTTCTCAAACCTCCCACGCTCCCTCTCTGCCTCCTAGAAAGTGATTCTGCTTCATTCTTTACTCCGAAAACAGAAGCTGTCCCATGGTGACTCTCTCCACTCGTCGCCAAATCAGTGATGTTCCTGCCTCTGCACCAGCCCTGGGGTCCTCCCTGCTGCTATGACAGAGCGCCCTTCCCACTGCAGGCTGTCCGCCATGTGCTCCGTCTAAGTGCGGCTTCAACTTCAGGGCGCACATGAGTCTCCTGGGGGAGCTTGTTAAATGCGGAGCCGGGTCCAACAGGTCTGGGCCTGAGAGTTTGCATATCTAACAAGTTCCCAGGTGATGCCAATGCTCTGAGTAGCAAGACTTATCCCTTCATTCTTTTTCTGGTCATTTTCATAATCGTAAGGAGGCTCTAGCATACTTCAGTTTTAAGACCTCTCCTTTGATCAGATCTCCCACACTACCATCCCATTTTCTGTATCTCCTTTCAAAACAATTCTCTTTTTTAAAAAAAGATCTTATTTATTTATTTGAGAAAGAGAGTGTGTGAGTGTGCAGGGGGAAGAGCAGAGGGAGGGGCAAGCAGACTCCGCCCTCAGTTCGGAACCCATTACGGGGCTTGATCTCAGGACCCTGAGATTATAACCTGAGCTGAAATCAAGAGTTTAACTGACTGAGCCACCCAGGCGCCCCAAAGGGAGTTAGTTTTTTTGTTTGTTTGTTTCCTTTTTAGTAGGCTCTGCACCCAGGATGGAGCCCAGTGCAGGGCTTGAACTCACAACCTTGAGAGCGAGACTGAGCTGAGATCAAGAGTCCCACACTTAACCGACTGAGTCACCCAGGGGCCCCTAAAACAATTCTTATTGAAGGAATTTTCTACCTAGGCTGCCTATATCCATTCAAGTTTCATCTCCTTTGTTATGTCTTGATTTTCCTTCTGATTTTAAAAATAATACACACTCATGATAAAAAAAAAAAACCTTAAGCTTATCAAAATATATCACACAGAAACTAAACCCTCATTCCCTCTTACGTAAGGCTTACTTACAATCTGTTTTTCACATTAAATTTTTTTTAGTTTGGAGAAATATTTACATATAGAAAAGTACAGAAGATGATATAACAGACATCCTGTGTTTTCAGCCACCCAAAATGTGTTAACATTTGTCATAGTTACTGGCTTTATAACTCCTTAAGAAAAGAAACATGTCATTAGAGGTAAGACTGAAGTCTTGTCTGTCTCCTTAGTGTTGTTCCCTCCCCTCCTGAAAGGCAGCCATCGGCATGAGGTTGGTGTGCACGTTTATCGGGCCCAGATCAGCTGCAAGCGTCAGGAGCACCAACACGGCAGGGTCTAAAGAAGACAGAAATGGACTTCTGTCTGCATGGAAGTCTGGATGTCACGGTCGTTCAATGCTCTGTGGTATCGGGGACCCAGGACTCTCCGTCTTGGAGCCCCAGCATCTCATTAAGGTAGCAGGTCCAGATCTCGCAGTTCAGCAGCAGGAAGGAAATTGAACTGTGCAATGGCTCTTGCCCTGGAGAGGTTTCCCTTGGGTGAACTCTACTTTGTCTGCACTTTTGCTTATGGTCCATCTATCATTCCAGCTCCTCTGTCAACCTCATAATTCCTCAGAATATTTCATCTGCCAATGGCATTTTCCCCCCCCACCAATGTATAGATTACGTTATTTTTAAGACAAACGTTTTAAAGTCAATGTATATTTGAATTGGATCTCTGGATATTTGAATTGGGACTCTGGATCTCTGGATATTTGAATTGGGACTGTTTGGTCAGCCATTTGGTTCATCCACAAGGCTTGTTCCTGCCCATCTTTCTCTTCCCATTTTACACTTGCTCTGCATGACATCATCCTCTCCTGGAATCACATTTCTTTCCATACACGGATTCCCAACTTCACGGCTACATTCTGGATACTAAACTTTCCTGAATATGTGTCTGGTATGTCCGATGGCCTGACATTTCTAGATGGATGTATCAGAGGCACTTCGATCTCAACAGGTTCAAAACTGAACTTTTTCTGCTTGTTCTTGCTCCATATTCTCTTGGGTGTAGCCCTTGTCAACGTGGTCCCCTCTGGCTCACCAGCACCACACCTACATTCCAGACCACAGAACGTGCAAAGAGGGAGTGTAAGTCCAGCAGCTTTCTTTCACAGGATGAGATCTAGTATTTGCTGCTGTCCCTTTTGCTCACTTCCTTTGGCACTGGTATTCGTTACTGCTGTGTAGTTAGGGCACTTCAAAACTTAGTAGCTGAAAGCGATACCATTTATCATCGCTCACAAATACAAGGATCAGGTGGACAGCTTACCTGGTCTCAGTGGGGCTGATGCACACAACTGCTATCAGCACAGGTACGTGGTTCTGCTGGTCTTGGCTCGGCTGCCTGGGCCATTGGGGGATGGATTGGTCTAGGATTGTCTCAAGTCATCTCCACGTGGTCTCTCATCTTCTGACAGCGAAGCCTGGGATGTATTTTCAAGGCTTGGAAGGGTTCCAAGAGCTTGAAACCAGCACAAGATCACTTTCCCCACAGTCTACTGGCCAAAGCAAATTGTGAGGCCAGCTCCAATTCAAGGGGCAAGGAAAAAAGGACTTTTTTTTTTTTTCATGGAAGAAGCTGCAAAAACGTGAATACTGGAAGGATTGAGATTTGGGACTATTTTTTTATAGTGGACCTATCACAGGAAGACTGGGGAATTTAGTTTCTAGCCAGGTCAGGTGCCCAGCAAAAACTTGATGGTTCCATTTATAAAAGTAAGAAAGGGAGAATGGATATCAGGGATAATTTATAGACTCTGCCTCAGAAGGAATTATAGTTCCCTATTCATCTTCCCTAAATGGAAGCTACACTCTCAATCTCTTGCTATAAATAATAATATTATCATTCTGACAAAATTTCTGTTCTTAAATAGTGCACTAATTTTCAATTTCCCTGGACTCTGGTGATCTAGCAACTTACTCCTTGACCTCTTAGTCCATAAAACAAATGAAATTAAGGTGCTTACAAACATTTTGAGAATTTAATACATCTAGTCTTTGGACTAATTTTGAAGTGCCTGGGAAAACAGTATTTTTTACCTAGAACCTTCTTTTTCTCTATATTATTCCACTATTTAAAAAAATCACAAACAATACCACCATTCCTCCAAAGTCGAACAGACCAAATCTGGATTGACAAGTACATCCTGGTATTTTATTACAAACCACTAAGAACACAGAACAATTTGGGGATTCTTTAATAGGGACAGATGTTTTACATTTAAGTAGAAATGCATAGTCATGCTTGAATTTAAAGTAATTTCCTCATTATTGTTTAAAGTGAATGGGGTCTCCTAGGGATTAATAACAGCTTCTGGAGTTTCTCATCCTAGGTTTTGAATAACTGTCCATAAACTGCTCTGATTTTTAAGTCATGGTGGTAGGAAGCTGTCTGGTGTAGTCATGAGCTGTCCGTCTAAAGGACAGAGGTTCGAACTGTCCAGTTGCACGGTGGTGCCCATCTTCATTTATTTGTTTGCCAGTAGTTCCAAGGGGAGACTGAACAATGAAGAACGTTATCATCTTGCTTCTAGACAAGCCAGACAGAGGCGGGCTGTACCAGGCGAGCGTGACCTCTCTCCGCCCCTTTGTACTGTTCTTGCACGACAGATTAAGTAGAAGAATCTGGCTGGGTGTTTCTCAGTGTGCTCAGTGGCACCAACTGGAAAGCATCTGTTACTTTTCTGTTGCATAGCTTGACAGAATTTCTCAGGAGGTCCAGATTTCCTATAAGCCAGGACGTGATTGTCACCCTGAACTCTGACCTCCCATCCAATATTTAAAAAGATGGCTGAGAGCCCAATGTTGTGTGGGAGAAGGGGATGATGTGAGGGTGGGGTTAGGAATCTCACCAGCTCCAAAAGATGCCGAGGTGACTGGGTAAGGTTTATTCTGTAACCAGCACTGAAAGCCCCAACACCAGGAGACCCAGAGCAGCTGGGGTTCGTCTCCGCTTTGACGATGTGGATTTATGAACCGGGAAGAGACAGATGATCTCATTATGTCCTCCATTTTCCTGTGTGGCTCTGATACAGTAAGAGATTTTAAAATTCAGTAATTTCCCTTCAAAGAAAACTCTCTCAAAAAGTGATTTATGCATAAGAGTACCTTAGAGAAAGGCATACATACCTTGAGTCATGTTTGCAGACATAAAGGAAGATTGCAAGGCGGCTTAAATCACTAATAACCCTCCGAACCATGGGATGAGTGAAGATGGCTAGGTGTGAGAGCCATAGAGAGTGGTGAGGATTCTTCAGACTGTAGGATGTGTATCTCTTTTAAAAGGATAACCGTACCATAGGGAAAACACTTCTCCAAACTGGCCCTGTGCAACGTCTGAGGCGTGATGCTAAAATTTAGTATTAGCACAAAAGCTCGAATGACCAACAGCTCTGGTTTGTCCCAGACTGAGGGCGTTCCTGAGACATAGAACTTTCTATTTTAAAATAAGGTATAAATAAAGTCTTAAAAAAAAAAAGGGAGAGGGTGGTGGGGTTATGGACATTGGGGAGGGTATAGTGCTATAGTGAGTGCTGTGAAGTGTGTAAACCTGGCGATTCATAGACCTGTACCCCTGGGGCTAATAATACATTATATGTTTATAAAAAAAGAAAAAAAATTAAAAAAAAAGAAAAAGAAAAAGAAGGGGGGGGTGCCTGGGTGGCTCAGTTGGTTAAGTGTCTGCCTTCGGCTCAGGTCATGATCCTGGGGTCCTAGGATCGAGCCCCAAGTCAGGCTCCCAGCTCTGAGGGAAGTCTTCTTCTCCCTCTGCCCTCCACTCTCCCACTCCACTGGTGGTCTCTCTCTCTCAAATAAAAAAATCTTAAAAATAAAATAAAATAAAACCAGGGTAAGACCTGGCCAAACTGGGATGAGTTGCTCACCCTAACCCGCATTACCAATTCACATGATGAATGTGAGAGTGAAAGGTGCCTCGTGGAGAGGGCATGTTTCCAGGCTCAGAGAGGGGGTCAGCTCCCCACAGGTGTACGGATGTAGTACTAAGGCAGGTCCTCAGAGGCCAAGCTGCCCTGAGCCCCTGAGAGTGTCAACTCCAAGAGATTCCAGAGCTGATGTAGCTTTCAGTGCTATGGTTCAGAATATAGTCACCCTATATTCTGCTCCAGATTCCTCTGAGGACAGCTGTAGGACTCCTTTAGGTCACGAGGTGTGCCCCATGGCATGAGAGGCCCCACATACCAGAGAGCCCCATACGGAAGGGACATCTTGACAGTGTTATAAAGCCACCTTGAAATAAAACGCATATAGGTAGGTCAGGATCTTCTGGGAGGGCTTTTTGTACAACTGTTTTTGGTGTCAACTATGGACATACCTCTTTTTAAAACACAACTTATAGAGACATTTAAAAACTGCCATGCCTGGCAATAATTAATGGCCCCTTTTATTGCAGTACTGAGATGCAGAGAAGTTCAGGGTCTTCCAAGGGACATGTTTCCAACAGTGGTCAAGTCTTAATGGTCACAAATCTCTAAGATTAGAAGTATTGTTTGATCTCACATGTAATACCAGGTCCGCACATTTCCTTCAACATTTTTTTCCAATTATTGAAGATGGCAAAATTCCCACTACCTAGAAATTGTACGGCACCTTGACTCTAAGACTGAATTATGACACCGTGTTTCTACAGTATCTCATAGTTAGAAGTAAGGTGCCTGTGGTTTTGCTTTAGCAAGCCTCTAATGTCACATACTTGGGTGGAAATCTCACTTTGGTACCCTGATCACTGTGCATAAATGAGGGCCACTGTCTTAGTCTGTCCAGGATGCTACAACAAAACACCACAGACTAGGTGGCTTATAAACCATAGAAATTTACTTCTCATGGTTCTGGAGGCTGGAAGTCTTAATTAAGATCAGGGTGTCAGCACGGCTGGGTTCCAAGGAAGGCCCTCTTCCTGGCTGCAGACCACTGACTTCTCACTGTGATGGAAAGGAGACAGGGAGCCGTAAGAGTACTAATCCCAACCATGAGAAATCTGCTCTTATAACCTGATCACCTCCCAAAGGCCCTGCCTCCTAATACCATCACCTTGGGAATAAGATTGCAACATATGAAAGACGAGGGGTTGGGTGGTCAGGGGGAGGATACAAATATTCAGACCATGACAGCCTATACCTCGAAGGCTTTGCTGAGATTTTATTAAGTAACTTACGGCCTGGTACACAGTTATTCTGAATAAATATTTCCTTTCTTTCTAATTCCCAAGCCAGTGTTATAGGATGAACTTCTAGGTTGACTCTCTAATCTTGGAATAAGAAGAGAAGATCGACTACTTCTACTCTTGCTATCTACAATGGATTACTGTAGAAGAGATGAGGACTGTTCTATTTATTTGTAGTTTTATGACAAATTAAGAACATAACCTTCTGAATTATTTAAGATTTCAAACTACTTTCTCAATGACCAGTGGTCTTTCCTCGGTCAAGGATCTGCCAACATTTTATTTAACAAATCTATAAAAAAAAAACACACTATAACTAGCAATAGCTGGCATGGAAAGTCAAATATTAAGGTATAAAATCACCCTAAAGTTTAGAAATGCTACCCCCATGATCATTAGTGAAATGACTTAAGCTTTCTCAGTGATAAACTACTCCCAAATCTTATTTTACAAACATTTTTGAAAACTTACTGGAATTGTATGGCTTCTGTGGTTATAGATTTCAAGTAAAATTACCATGTTATCTGGAATCTAGACTCAACAGGCTCAACTAAGGATTTGCTGCTCTCTCTGGTTTCTCTAGCTTTCACATTTTGAGGGAAGGGTACATTTGTTTGTCATTAAGTATTTAGATTTCATAAACATGGGGAAAGAAATTTTATAGACTTTCTATCAAATTGACATAAAATCTAAAGATGACTCACAGGAAAGTAAGCACAGATTTGTGACAGGATTTCCGACTAGAACTGTTATGATCTCTGGCTTCCAAATAACACACATTTTTAAATGATCTGAAGTACACCCAGTTATGAGATATAGATGTAATATACTGGATATATCACTTAAAATGTGTCCAATTGGAGTTGACATTTTAAAAGTAGAAAAGCAAATTGAATTTAAACACTGTCAATAAAAGTCAGTATTAATATCACAAGTCTGGTTAAACAATCAAAAGCAAAAAAAATCAGTTTAATAATTAATATTATTATATTATAGTATATTAATATATTAATATGGCTCAGTGCTGTTAGGATTGAATTTTTAAAATCCAAGGTATTAAAATAAACAAACTTTTGTGGTTAGAAAATCTATAGAAAATAACACATTCTAGGTTATTTTCTAATAATTATTCTTGTATTATATTAATTTTATTTTAAAAGAAAGAGATGTTAAACAACAGGTATCAGACTCCCCCCCGCACCAAGTCTTTAATGTTCTATATATCAGGGACCGGCAAACTACAACTCACAGGCCAAATTTGGCTATTGATTATTTTGATAAATTGTTTTAAATTGTTTTACTGGAACACAGCTATGCCCATTCACATGAATGGTCTATAGTTCTCTTTGCTACGAGCATAGAGTTGAATAGTTGCAACAGAGACCATATGGTGCCTGGTATGCTGGAAAATGTTTTCAAATAATATGAATGGTAAAATCATTATTAAAAAGAGAAAAAATACCCCTGGGTACTCTGGTTTAAAAGTTACGTTTTCAGGACACCTGGGTGGCTCTATTGTTAAGCGTGTTCCTGTAGCTCAGATCATGATCCTGGAGTCCTGAGATAGAGCCCCAAGCCCGGCTCCCTGCTCGGTGGGAAGCCTGCGTCTCTCTTTCCCACTCCCCCTGCCTGTGTTCCCTGTCTCTCTCTCTGTCAAATAAATAAACAAAATCTTTAAAAAAAATTTACCTTCTCAATATTTGAACAATATTTTCTTTAGGACTTCTCTAACCACAAAAAACGGCACCTCTGGAATAAAGATTTTAAATCTGAATCAGAACTATTTAGAGGTGAATGACTTCCATTTGTAAATCCCACTATTTAGCAGTAAAGGTGTTCCTTAAATGAGACCAAGTGGTATTGTGGGCTTGTAACTGTAATTAGTGAAAGCAGGAGTTTCCAACATGCCCTGTAACACAAAGAACCCTGAATTTTGGTCAGTGTTATCAGTGTGTTTTTCAAACTGCACCACACAGAAGTCTCCTCTGCCTCCTATAGCTGGTTACCTAAAATAGTCTGAAGGTCAAAGCCAGACAGACATACCCTTGTCACTGAATGTGTTGACCATGAGTGATACATTTGAGTTTATTTCTTCCACTAACATTATGGAGAAAAAAACAAAACATACCTAAAATAGTCTGAAGGTTAAAGCCAGATATACATACCCTTGTTAGTTAATGTGTTGACCATGACTGATGTAACTGAGTTTACTTCTTCCACCAAAATTATGGAAAAAAAAAACCAACAACAAAACTCAAAGGTAATCACTGTAACAATTGTAAAAAGGAAAAAGGAGAGAAATAAATTCAAGTGGTCAAACGCAATGATAGCTCAGCTCAGACTTGACTTTCACTAGAAGCTATTTTTGGAGTCTCATATTTTAATTGTTGAGTAAAGAAGGCTGTAACAGAAAGCATGTCTATGAGAAAGTAACATCCAGCTAATATGTAAAGTGACTGTGATCTGAAACAACTGTAAAATCATCAGGTTATTGACAGCTGGAGAAATTCCACATGCTAAGCAACTCAGCTACAAAGAAATACTAGAGGTTTCAGATGAAAAATACACTCGAATCTTAATTGAATTAGACAAGCCTTGCTGCATGAAGGGCTATGCTGGTCACCAGGATACAAAGCAAACGCTGGGTTACCAGAAGTGCATTTACCAGCCACAGTGATTTATTGAGTGCTTTAATAATACAAGTGTACATCAACTGATCCACAGTCAAAAGTGGCAGGTCCCTAAGAAATTTACAAGCACTTTAAGTAAATCAAAATACATATTATTTTGTTCAATCCAACAGTCTTCTGTGTGGGGGACAGAAGGCTAGTGATAAACAGAGTCTCAGTAATGCACAGTGATTCTGATTGAAGCTTTTGTACAAAAAACTTGTTCCCAGTAGCATGCACCCACCAATAAAGACTTCAGTACAAAAAATTAACCCTAAGCACTACATTTAAGTAGAAATGAGATATAATTCTGAATTCGTGTTTTCCCAAAGATCACATGAATGGAAAAAATAAAAATAAAACAAACAACAACAAAAAACAAAACCACACAGTAATACAAAGCTTTGTAAGAAAGCTCTTACTATTACAGATCCAACATTGTTTGCACTGAAAACAAAATTCCCATCCATGTTGAGGTTGGGAAAAAAACCCCAAATCTTTCAAGTTAATAGAAATCAAAAAAGGGAATAAATTGAGAAGGGGGGAGGGGTGGGTAGAGGGAAAAGAGAAGGAAAAGGAGGAAGAGGAGGGAGGGAAAAGGAAGTGGGGTATGGATGACATACCATCAGAAAAAGGTTCAAAATTTAATAAAAATAAGAAAATAAGAACTGAGGTCGGGGCAGGAGGGTTGGGTAGGGCTATTGATGCACTTGGTGAATGTGCTTGCACAGGTCCGGCGGGGGCAGCAAGCAGCAGGCCCCTATGTGGCATACCGCTTGGTCCACTGTCTGGCCATCCGGTCGTGCTCTGCTCTGTTGGTCATGTACTGTGTGGCAATGCTGCCCACCAGAGGGTCAGCTGGAAGGGAAGCAGAGTCAGGAGTCAGTAAATACCAGTGGCACTTCCTCTTTCAAAGTAGGGGAAAAGGAGTGTCTGGAAATAGCCCAAGATCAAGGAGGAGATGTGGAGGTGGTAGGAAGCTGCTGTTCTAACCTGGAACAATGTCACTTTAGCAAAGACCTGTTGAAACTGAAACCATCACAGAAATAGGTTCAAGAGGATTTAAACTAGTAACACCAAATGCCTGAAAATTGGCTAAGATACTTAAAAAAAATGTGGTCTTTCAGTTCAGATTAAGTAATGACTTTAGAGTTTAAAGGGCCAAAGAGAGGTCTGAGTCACATTTCTCCACCCTTGGAAAAAAAAATATTCTAATTTTTGGCAGTCTAGAATGCAAAAGTTTGAGTAAAACATAAATATCTTCAAGAGCTGGAGTCTATGTCACTCAAGACAGGTGTTTAACTGAACAGAATCGCTATTAGGGAAATGCACTAAACATCCATCTGTGCTTTCTAACTCACTGATCAAGGTAAAGGACAGGCTTAGTGTCAGAATGACCAGTGACGTTCATGCTCTGCCTCAAATTGTATTCTAACAGTGTAGGCAGATGGGGAACAAGACAGGCCTGTCATTCCAGCTCAAAGGAGGAAGGAGGGGACAGATGAAGAATAGGGAACAGGACGCTGTGGGTGGGAAAAGGTGTTACAATCAAGTCTTAATATTATTTCGGTAGGGGAAGAAGGGGGAAAATCTCAAAACAAGTTAGAGCACTGATTAAAATTAACATGTATTGTGCAAAATTTTTTAGTATGCTTAAACAATTAAGATTAGATTTCTTTCAGAGTTCCTTTTATCTTTCCAAGTTTGATTTTAAAAAGAATATTTTTTACCTGTAAAATTATACATGCTAACTATAAATGCAATATTAATAATAAAAACTGCCCCAAACAATACACAAGACAGAGAACTGTAAGTGAATACCATCTCTAAATTTACTCAGAAAGAACTGTTAACACTTGCCTTATAAATCTTCCTGAACTTCTCTAAACACATAATTAAAAAGAGATTATTATTTATAATCTGCTTTTATAATGTTCAAAACTCACTATATGGTAAGTAACTTTTTATATCAATAATTAAAAACCTACTTCATCATTTTTAGTATTAACCTGAATAGCCAACTTCTTGTTTACAGGCATTTGGGTTCTTTCCAATTTTTGGCTTTATAAATAACAATGCTGTGAGCAACATTACTGTGCATACACTTTCACAAATTTATGCAAACGTGGAATTTTTTTTAAAAGTATAAATGAATAACGTAAAAGAATGAAATGAAGGAATTTAAAAATCACATGTTATTAACCAAGTAGTTCTCAGTGCTACAATGTTTTGCTGAATAGAAAATTAAGATTATAGGCTAGTGAATCAAAACTATATAACAGAGGGGTGCCTGGGTGGCTCAGCCAGTTGAGCGGCCAGCTCTCAAATTCAGCTCAGGTCATGATCTCAGGGTCCTGGGATCAAGTTCTGCATTGGGCTCCATGCTCAGTAGGGAATCTGCTTGATGATTCTCTCTCCCTCTGCCCCACTCCCTGGCGCTCTCTCTTTCTCTCTCTCTCTCTCAAATCAATCTTAAAAAAAAAAAAGGAAAGCTAAAAAACCATTAAAAAACCAAAACCAAAACTATGCAACATATATGTAGCAAATGACTATCACAGTGAATTTAATGGACTAACACACTCTTTTTGTAGTATTTATAATTTTGTATGTATTTATAATTACAAACCTAAGTATAGATGAATCTCCTTACATAGGTTTCATATTTCATGGATACAGTTATGCCAGGGATGCAATAACAGTCTCTAAACATATATTCCTTGCTTATTTCCCTAACAATTTCTTTCTAAAAAAAAAAAAGGAAAAAATTCCCATCACTTTGGGTTTCTACTTTCCCAAATCCTCATCAATCTTTGATATTATCCTCTATCAGTCTTCCTCCTCTTTACTAAAGAAAACCCACAAAATTTACCAGTGGATAATTAAAATTTAAGTCTTCTATATTTTTTGCCTTGTTCTCAGCAATTATTTGAATTTTTGAAAAGAGGAGCGTGTTTATGCTTACAGCAGAGGGTTAGGTGATTTTAAGAAGTTCATTCTCCCAAATACGAATGCTGCATGTATTAGAGGTTCCCTGAGGCTGAGGAACAGGATTTACAGCATGGGCAATGGAAAAATCAGAGGAGTGCAAGTTGGTATATAATGCTCTTCATTAACTAAACCTCAAAACCACATCACCTCACCTGTTTAATAAAAATGTCACTTTTGTTGACATCATACTAGCTATGAAAAACTAGCCTGAATGAAAGTCTAAGACTGAACCCCCCCCCTTTTTTTAAAGATTTTATTTATTTATTTGACAGAGATCACAAGTAGGCAGAGAGGCAGGCAGAGAGCCCAATGTGGGGCTTGATCCCAGGACCCTGGGATCATGACCCAAACTGAAGGCAGAAGCTTTAACCCACTGAGCCACTCAGGCGCCCCATGACTGAAAGACTTTTGACAAGGGGCAGCACACCTTCCATTTCCCTCCTCTCTACTTCCTTGTCTCACCTCTGCCTCCCTACACAGCTCCAGGTGCAAAGAGAAGCTGTTTAGTAAGTGCTTGTTGACTGAATAACCATCAGGATTATTTGCAAGTGAGTAAAAGTTGATCATACTGAGTACTCTGCTCCTTATCTCTCTCTCTCTCTCTCTTTTTTTTTTTTTTTTTTTTTTGTTTGGTGAGATCGGTGGTCTGTGCACCTTTAATTCTGGAAGAGAAAGGCTCAGACAACTCCTGCAACTTCATCTCCAGGCTCACTTCTTTCCTGGCTGGGGCTACACTGGATATTCTGGAAGCCAAATGGCTTAAAGCTTGTCCAGAAAAGGTGGGAGACAGGAATCAATACTAAGCGGGATAAGCAGCAGCTGTATGGCAAGAAGGGAGTGGAAAAGACAGGCAGACTACTGAACTGCTGAGTGATTCTATTTGCAAGATCAAAGAACATTCTATCTTGGTTGGTAGGTGATAGGGGAAAATTACATGGAAAAAATTGAATTCCCCCTCCCCCCTCCCTTTCTAAAAAAGATTTTTATTTATTTATTTGAGAGAGAGTGAGCCAGGGAGCATGCACAAATAGGGGAGGGGCAGAGGGAGAGAGAGAAGCAGACTCCCTGCTCAGTCAGGAGTCCTCCATGGGGCATGACCCTGGGATCATGACCTGACCCAAAGGCAGATGCTTAACCAACTGAGCCACCCAGGCACCCTTGGATTTCCTTAAGAAAACATAAATATTATTTAAAAACCATAAGCAAAAAAAATAGTACAGAATAGTGGACAAGGGGATGAGGTTTGGATACATACGGCATGGGTGTGTATCTTAGCTCTGCCGGTCACCTTGGGCAAATTACTTAACTTCTCTATGCCTCAGTTTCCCCAACTACAAAATGGCAACAATACTCCCTAGAATGCTATAAGAGTTAAATAAATCCTGCCTCATGGGACTCTGCCTGTCACTCTGTTTCCCTCTTGTTAACTCCATTTATTGCGTGGATGTAAGTATGGATAGAAGAACATAAGACAAGTAAGTAAGGAACACACACAAAATAGCAACCATAAATAGCAGCTACTCCATATGGCATGTGTCCCTGTGTAGCACTAGCATTATAAGTTGGTTCATCACAGAAGTTTCTTCTCTAGACCTGAATTATCAGCAAGTCAGAGAAAGGGACCTGATAGTGACTGTGATGGCTTTCTTTCACTTTTCTCCAGTTATTTTTTTAAAATTATTTTGTTATTGAAATTTTTGCTTTGGATTTTGCCATTTTTTGGATTCTTCAAGGCTATAAATGACTGCTTTGCCAGCTGTTCCGTTATACCTGCGATTAACACTATTCTTTTAGCAACCCATCAAGTCATTGGAGGCTTTCTGTGTGTCTGCCTTGTGATGATTTTTGTCTTTCACGGAATTTTCCATTGGTGGTTTGGTCTAGCTTAGTTTTCGTTAAATCTTTTATAGAACAAAAGAGTAACCAATGCTCATCATAATAAACTCAAATAATAAAGAAGTATATATGATGTAAAAAACATTACCTTCTTCCCTCTAATTTCCTCCATCCCAAGGTAACCACTGTTAACGGTTTGATACTCATCCCTCCATACTTTTTTCTTTATGTATGTTTAAATGAAATAGCACATAAAAAACATCCTGAAACTTGCATATTCCTCAGTAACAATACACCGCAATTGCATTTCTGAGGCAGTACAAACAGACCTAGCTCATTATGTTTAATAATCACAGGGCATTCCTTTGTGATTATTCAGCAGTCTGACATTCTTCTCCTGATGCACATGTAGATTTGATCTGATTTTTTGTTATTACAACTAGTATTACAGTCTTGTGTAAGTCTTTGAGCACATGGGTAAGTACTTCTGGAGGGTTGATTCCTCTAAGTAACAGTGCTGGACCAGAGAACACATATTATAAATTTCAGTAAATACTGCCAAAATGCCATCACTCAAAGGATGTACAATTTACCCCATTTCTAAGCATTCTCAGCAACACTGCATTACCTATCATTTTAATTTTATTAGCTTAACAAAAAAAACCTGTCATTGTTGTAACTGCATTTAACTTGATGTCTTACTAAGGTTTCTTATTTGAAGAAACTAAGGTTTCTTATTTTCTCTTATTTGTTTACTGTTTTTATTTTTTTCTCTGTGATTTGTTTGTTCACGTCTTTTGTCCATTTCCCCCTACCAATATGAAGGAGCACTTTATACATTATAAATATCAAGCATGCACTAAAGTTTAGCTTTGGCCTCAGTATTCAGCCAAAATCTGCTTTAGTCTATGGAAGACTGAACAGACAGACGCCTCCTTTGATGTCATTTCCAGCTTTACTGGACTTGTGGAGATCAAAGATCATGCAAGTTATCATCATATTTAATAGACATGATACCATCACTTGTACTCAATGCTACTATCTGAATACTGGTTCAAAAGTCTCGGTAAACATTATGGATGTCACTTGGGACTGAAAATCTCTTTCAGCCAAAGATAAACACTATGATGTACAAGGGAATAATCTGGAACTGCTTTCTCAGGTATTCAAACAAATGTTCAAAGTGAGATGGAAGAGCAGCTACCACATGTGAAAAAGCTGCTGGAACAAAATTGGTCTTAGCATTGTCCGCTGCATAAAATGATACTGACGGGATAGGTAACAACCAGTAGCTGCTGGGAAAGTAGCACATCTGGTGATTGTGGGAACCAGCGAGGGATGTACAAATAATAGAAATTAAAACGTGAGGGGAAAAAACCTTATGTTTGTTTCTTAGATACTTAGGAAGTGTTTCCTTCAACCACTGCACACAGCTTCAGTTCATGGAAGCACTTCAGTGACACGCCTGCCACCGCCAGCCAAATCTCCAAGTCTGGGAGCTGAGAAGTTAAGTTTACCTTTTTGTAATAGATAGAGGAAAAGGAAAGTTTACTGATTCGACAGCAAAATCTCCATTACCAGCAACTTACACTGGCATAAATAAGCCTCCCCTCCCAATTCATGCTTTTCATCAAGTGAAACATCCATTTAAGTATTGCAAATACACAGAGGACCCATCTAGGAGCTGGCAGTGCTGAGAAGTTGTATTACTACATCATAATGACAAACTTTAAATTTAAACATCCTGAATTTTTAATAATAAAATTATAATATTACTTACATTCTTTTTTTTTTAAGATTTTATTTTATTTATTTGACAGAGAGAGAGAGAGAGAGATAACAAGCAGACAGAAAGGCAGGCAGAGAGAGAGGGGGAAGCAGGCTCCCCGCCGAGCAGAGAGCCTGGAGCGGGACTCTGAGATCATGACTTGAGCCGAAGGCAGAGGCTTAACCCACTGAGCCACCCAGGTGCCCCTATTACTTACATTCTTAATATAAAATTTCATATTTACTGTTGTATCTAAAAGGATCATTTTATGATAGGAATAATCAGCCTTGCCTTAGGCTGCTCATTGATTTTAACACTGGCTGTTCAGTATTCAGCCAAAATAAACTTGGTGCATCTCTAAGATTATTTATCTTATTTACACTATTTATCCATTATATGTGGACGAAATACTTTCACTCAGTGTATCATTTGTCCTTTAACCCAGTTTATAATGCCCCTTGCCATACATAAGTTTCAAATTTTTAATAAGTCAATCTTCCCTTAAAGGCCCTCTTCATCCACTCCGGTATTTTAGAAATATTCCATTTACATATAGTAACTTTTACGTGTAAGGCTAGATTTATCATATACAAAATTTCTATACATATCTGGATTGCATTCTGCACTGATGTTCTTTCAATAGATTAATTTGCCTTTTGCTTTATTTGTTCCTCCTGCTTTTCTCACTATAGTTTTATAGCATGTTTTCATATCTGGTAGTGTGAGTTCCTACCCTTTCCCCTTTTTTCCTTCACTAAAATTTTATTTGAAGAATCCTAATCTTGATGAGGTTAAGACTACGAGGATTTAAAGCTATTCCACCCCACGGGTATAGGAATCTTATGTTTCTTTTGAAGAGTGTTATCAAGATTTAGGAACATCTGAATTCTTCTGGGTCTACTAATTAAAAATCAAGTGAGTAGGACACAGTTAAGGTTTTTGTATTCTGGAATGTAGGGGAACCAGACTACTAATTATAGCCTAGCCCAAACCAGAAAGATTGTTAAGTACCCTGAGAAAACACATGTGTGTGCGTGTGTGTGTGCGCACGTGTGTGTGTGTGTGTGTGTGTGAGAGAGAGAGAGAGAGAGAGAGAGAGACTCAAAGTGATTTAGGAGGAAAATTATCATATCTGTGATTTAAACCAAATGGTGGATATTACCAAACTAGATTTAAATTGGAAAATGCTAAAAGAACTGCATACAAGTCTAGCAAGATATGCTGTTACTCCAGAATTAATATCTAGTGATGGTAAAAGAGGTACTGAGTATCCCAAATTCTAGAGAGACCATCAATACTTTCCATAGGACTTATTAAGAGAAGATGAGCTGGCTCTGACAACCCCAAGTACCTATCACAAAATACGGGAAAGGAGAGAAAAAAGGTTTGTGGGAATACTGAGCTACCACCTTGGGAGTGTGGTGTGTGGTAGTGGAGCATCTCTGTGTCCCTCCTCCTCAGCACCATAAAAAGGGGAAGAGGATGGCTTTTTTTCTCTCAAAGCCATGCAAGAAGAGTACCAAGAGATCCACCAAGTAAAGACTGGGGTGTCTGCAAGAAGCAGACTGGAGTGTCATCTCTGGCCAGAGATTTAAACTGGGTATGAGGTGATTTGCCCTTGTCTATCTCATTAGAGAAAGGGAGCACCAAGGAAGTGGTCTAAACTGTCCCTGCTGTCTCATCGGGGTCTTATCAAGAAGGCAGCTTCTCAAAGGAAGGGACCCCAGTAAACTAAGAGGCTCTTAGGAGAATGCTATCTGGAACCAGCTTGCAAACAATTTTTAAATTTCTAGGAATTTAAACACAACCATTATTAAAAATTAAAATTACAATTAAATTATTTATAAATAAGGGTAATACTTAAAACTCATTTCTTAATTATTTTATTGTTATGATTATTATTCTCATAAATTTTTTTAAGCCTACTCTATCCATATGGTGCCAAAAAATCATGTGCTATCAGTTCAAGGTCATGCATGTACTCTGAAGTTGGCAAATGCTACAATTTACCACTTTGGGTTTACTGTTTTGTTGATTGTCTGGAGCTAAGAAAGTGGTGGATACAATGCTACTAATGCAGATTAACCCAAAAAGTGTAGCACGTCTAGAGTCCTTACATTATGAATAGCATAAAAACTGGAGGATATATTCTTCTAGTTTTTGAAACTAATTCAGCAAAGAAGTTGTTCAGGACATTAACAAGTGAAATTCCAACATCCTTCTTTATTTCATTTTTGTCTTAGTTCTTAAATGAAAATATCATCCAACATTCATGTTAGAACTAAACTCATTTGTCGGTTGCAACCATAGGATGGCTATAGAAGCAGGGAAAATAATAATCATGGGAAATTAGGAAAAACTGTTTTCATTCATTACCTAGCCCCCAACTGCTTAGGAGTTAGGCCTTGAAAAGGGAGGAGGAGGCACTATCTGAGAGCCAGACCATGTTCCATCCACCCTGATGGGAATGGAGGAGGAAATTAAATTTAAATCAGGTATGAGAGGGGAGTTTAAAAATGGACCAGATTCACCTTCTAATAACTGAAAGTGACCTGGATGCTATGAGAGCTGCTAAATATTATTAAAAATCAAAAAGCAAGATTCAACAAAACAGGGCCTAAGGCAGTGAAGGGAGAAAATTAAAACCATTCCATATTAATACCTACTGAATTGAGACTGCTTGATAAACAGTACAAAATATACTGGTTATAATAGAATGTATACTGTTGATAAAATATCTTTAAAAATTTAAAACCTCATCCTGTATGTCTACATAGCAGTGCTATGTACATTAAATCAATGTGTGTTTTGAAATATAAAGTGTTTTATTAGAATAGACTCCTCTAAAGAATGGCACAGATGGTGCATTCCTACTGAGAAGCGATTGGGTTACAATTCCAGGCTTAGTTAAGCAATAATTTCTAATGAACTCTAAGAAAATATCCTTACAGTAGAGCACTTGTTTAAGACACCAGAGATTCACACATTGCTTTCCCCAAAATACCATTGTAAAGAGCTGTTGCTGCAACAAGCAGTAAAGAGTCAAAGAAGCCAAGATGTTAAAGCTGGGTTTTTAAAAAAAAGCAGCTTCACTGAGATGTAATTCATATAGTTTACCCAGTTAAAGTGTACACTTCAATGGCTTTTAGTACATTCACATTTATGCAAGTATTACAATCCATTTTAGAATTATTTTCATCACCCCAAAAAGAAACCTTGTACCCACTGGTGATTACTCCTCATCTCCCCAAATCTCCTAGTAAGCTACCTTCTGTCTCTATCTATATATTTGTCTGTTCTGGACATTTCATAGAAATAGAATCATATACATGGAATCTTCTGTGATTGGCTTCTTTCACAAGACATAACATTTTCAAGGTTCATCCATGTAGCATACATCAGACCTCATTCATTTTTATGGTCAAATAATATTCTATTGTATGAAAAGACCATACTATATTTATCCATTCGTTAGTTGATTGACATTTGGGATATTTGCACTTTTGGCTATTATAAATAAAACTACTATGAACATTTGTATACAAGTTTTGCTTGAAAATGTTTTCCTTCCTCTTGATATATACCTACGTATGGAACAGCTTGGTTAGATGGTAACCCTATGTGTAACCATTACAGGAACCATCAAAGTGCTATCCAAAGAGATTGCATCATTGTACATCCCTTCTAGCAATGTGTCAGGGTTCCGATTCTCCACATTCTCATCATTTGTTATTATCTGAGGGTGGTAGATTTTAAGGAGAGGATAGCTTATTGGCTATATATGTACCAGGTACCCAGTTATTTATTTTTTTAAAAAGATTTTACTTATTTATTTACTTGACAGAGAGAGATAGCGAGAGCAACAGAAACACAAGGAGGGGGAATGGGAAAGGTAAAGCCGGCTTCCCGCCGAGCAGGGAACCTGATAAAGGGCTTGATCCGACAAGATCATGGGATCATGACCCGAGCCAAAGGCAGATGCCCAGTGACTGAGCCACCCAGTTATTTTTTTTTTAAAGATTTATTTATTTGAGAGAGAGAGAGAAAGAGAGCTCAAGCATGTGTGAGCAGACGTGAGGGTGGGGCAGAAGGTAGGGAGACAAGACTCCTCACTGAGCAGGGAGCCTGATATGGGTCTTGATCCCAGGACCCTGAGATCATGACATGAGCTGAAACCAAGAGTTGGATGTTCAACCAACCAAGTCAGGTATCCAGTTATTCAAAAATACATATTCTTCCCCACCAAGCATGAAAAACAAGTTATTTTAGAGTATTTTTCTCATGGTCTCTGGCTGTGAGAGACTGAAGATTATCCTGATCCTGTCTTCTACTT
Source organism: Mellivora capensis (assembly GCA_004024625.1). Lineage (NCBI taxonomy): Eukaryota > Metazoa > Chordata > Mammalia > Carnivora > Mustelidae > Mellivora > Mellivora capensis. The sequence continues at coordinate 262,111 of PISX010000564.1, forward strand.
CTAACCCTGATGGAAGTAAAAATGACAATAATAATCTAGTGAAACTTGTTTGCGATGCACATCTTTTCTTTAAAATAAAAAGATATATTTTTATTCCATAGTCCTAAATGTAGTCCACTCACTACAAACATGTATTCTAACTGATCAATTTTTCCCTCAAACAGTCTTTTCTGTTTACATTATTCAGTAGCTGAGAGTGGGACGGGAGATGGCTTTGTGAGTACTACAATCTTGCCCTAGATACTATCACACATGTCCATGGTCTCCACTGCATCGGAGAATCTGGACTTGAGTCCAGGGATATAAATAACCCAGCTCAGAATCAGAGCTGGACAAGAATCTCAGGGGTTTCAGTTTACCAGATCATCCTGCTTGCCTTTGAGTGCCGGGAATTTGTAGTTGAGGCAGCCATATGGATGTTGTCCCTGCTGAGGAATGACACTGAGGGTGTAAGCTTTGATTTGGGCTGAGGCTGCTCTTATCTTCTCCTCCAAAAGGGATGTTGTTGAATTCTCTGCTAAAGTTAGAACCCAACCATTACCTCTGTCTCTCACTGTGCTTGCCAACTCCCCTCTCTCAGTGTGGGTAGGCAGTTTTTCTTTCTCAGTCTTCTACCACAAAACCAGCAGTGTCTGGGGCACTGTGGTGCACTGTGGAGGATCAGTCAATAAATATTTAATAAGTGAATTAATGGGTAATCAGACCCAATGATTAGGATGAAATTTGGTCTGTAAATGGCATCAAGTTCTTGGCATCTTCCTTCTCATGCTTAAGCCTAAATGACATTTTTATACCTAGATAATCAGCAGCTCTCCAAGTTGCTGACTTGAGACAATAAACATTTGGGCAGCCCTAGTGTCATTTTGTGTGTGTGTGTGTGTGTGTGTGTGTGTGTGTTTGTGGTTTAATATTTAGTTATCTTTGCTTTGAGTCTAGAGCAGGCAATATGATCTATTTCTTGTAACTGTTCTCTTGCTTTCTTCAAGCTTCCCTATCTCCTTTTCTTAGTCCTTGAAGTTTCAATTCTTACAATTCATAAAGATTCTTATAGTTAGTGTATTCAGGAGTTTCCTGTTTTCCTGTTTTATTGATAACTTACCTGAACTTGAACCTGTTGTTGTTTTAATCCCTTGGGCAACATGTTCTCTCCTACTTCTGCTTCAGCCAAATGGGCAGGTCTATTTCTAGGACTCAAACTCTTATTGTATCTTTCTAACATAGGTAAAGAACCATGTCCAAACAAATTCTAATATATCGTAAGTGGTAAATTATTTTCCATTTGTCTGGTAACCCACTGGCTACCAGAAACTGACTAAATAATATTCACTGGTCTTAGAATACATCCTTCTTGTTCACCAAAATTGGCTTAGAAATTTTTGGGAAACCAGGTATAGCCAAGTTCACATAGTCATTAGTGACGCTGTCACAGTGGCTAGGAAACCAAGTGCTGGGGACTCTGATTCCCAAATATCTCTTGGCCCTTCCACCCCTCTTTCTCTTCATGGCCTCTGTCATCTCTTACCTGGACCATCAAAATATGTTCTTGAACATCTGTCTTCAGTTTCTCCACTCTCAGATGAACTAAACTTTAGTCTTTAAAGGCACAAACCTGGTTCTGCAAGGTCCCTCTTTCAAAACTTTCTATTCCTGTCCAACTTTGCTTCCTTCACCATACCCATCCTTCCATGAGAACCCCAGTGGCAAGGTTAACTATGCACAAAGATGCACTTTTGCCAATAACTTGTCTGATGTCCCAGATTGTTTTTACATATTGATTTTTCAATATTTTAATCATACTTTTTTCTTCAATAGGGGCGGTTCTAATGTTTTCCTTCCTATTTAGTTTTTATAGTTTCTGAAGGAAATATGTTTTCAAAAGAAGGAGACATATTAATGCAAGAGAACACTATAACATAGATTACTGTGAAATCATTACCCCTAAAGAATAATTCATGATAAAAAAACTTTGTGCTAAGTATAAAATGCTGGCCTACATATTAAAACAATGCATCAATACAAAGTGGTTTCCATCTTAATCGCTTAGAGCAACAATTCCTGACAACAGTTTGGTCAGTCTATATTGTCCCTGTTTTCCCTAGGGAGATCAATCCAGTGCAGAAGAAGAAAATACAAACCACTGATCTCATGGTGGGGGTGGCGTGGGGTTGTGTTTTAAAAGACAGAAGGAGGAAAGAAAAGAAGTGAGACAAAGGCACTTAACAAAGTTATCTGTCTACACATTAATTCCTTAAAAATAATGCTGAACTATTTTTATTTTTAAAGATTTTATTTTAAAGTAATTTCTACACCCAATGTGGTGCTGGGACTTACAACCCCTGAGGATCAAGAGTTGCATGCTCTAGTGAGCCTGCCAGGTGCTCCAATAATGCTGAATTATTTGGGCACAATCACCTTGTCCCATATGTGAGAAAGGGAAAAAAAGATCAAACTGCTCATTGTGGGATTTTTCTAATTAGCATTTTAAACTGGATTTTAAAATTTTTCAGACTTAAGCCAACTTCTCTCTCACCAGATGGCCCCTGTAACTTCCCTAGGGTGGAAATCCCAACTCTGCTTCCTGCTGCTTCCCTAAGTAGGTCTTTGATTACTTCTAACAAGCCCTGTTGCATTGGCCTCTCTAACCTGCTGATCTTTCTTTTTTTTATTTATTTTTATTTTTTATAAACATATTTTTATCCCCAGGGGTACATGTCTGTGAATCGCCAGGTTTACACACTTCACAGCACTAACCATAGCACATACCCACCCCAATGTCCATTACCCCACCCCCCTTTCCCAACCCCCTCCCCCCAGCAACCCTCAGTTTGTTTTGTGAGATTAAGAGTCACTTATGGTTTGTCTCCCTCCCAATCCCATC